>JAPERH010000229.1:0-20669 GCA_030411535.1 Beauveria australis
TCCGTTTGGGGCCAGTGAGCGATTGTGGCAGAAAGTCATACGAGAGCTACCTTTCGTCGCCAATGATGACGAAAAAAAACGCCGGGAGATTTTGTTCTTCAATCATTGATCAAATTATATTGTTAGAATGCTATTACATGTGGGCAAACGCCTGCCGAGGGCGCTTCCCCGAGTGGCTAGCAAGGCGTCGGCTAACGAACTAGTCTATACGAGCGCTCCACTCAGCGAACTCCATGATAACATTCATGATGGCTTCGCTGGGCCGCATGTGGGCCAAATGCCGCTCTGCGCAGATGCCCATCCAACCATCCCTAGGGCCTGCAGGCATCGGGGTCGCGGCGCAATTAGGAATATTGACAACAGGAACCGGAATCAAGAAGCTTTGCCCGTCCTCTGCAAAGATGCGCGCGTGCTTTTCTGACCATCGACGGAACTTGCATGGCGTACGGCGGGGAAGGGTGTGGCATCTCGCGCAGAAGTGGGATAGAGATGCCGAATTTATGGCGCTGGAAATTCGCATGGGAAAACATCTTTGACATGGAAACCATAAAGGCACTGGAGGCTGAATGTCTGAAATTGGCCTTGAGCAAAGTGGCCTTTCTGCTTCACGAGCCGGCGCTCATTGGCCGTATGAATATCTTCAACATTAGGCTTAGGCATGATAGCAGACGTATCTGCCTCACACTCCTCATGAACCTCCCGGAGACCTCTCTCGATTTCATTCAACTCAATATCGGATATGAGGCCGGGTTTGGCGTTTGCGCGTGCAAAAGCTACACAGCGAGAATGTCGTCCTTATATAGGAGCTTTTCGTACGGAATACTCGCATTGTATTTGAGCATGAGAGGATCGAGGCCGCCTGTTAATCCGAGGTCAGCAGATTGCACCCTGAACTTCTATCAAGAGCCAACCTGTGAAGCGTCCACTCCAAATCTTGTTTTCCGCGGGACCATGGTGCTGCATCCTTGGCTGCCGAGGTCGGGCTCAACAATTGCCAGAGAATTAGTTGGCACTGATTTTTTTTCTGCTTAATTACCTAACAAAAGAAATCTCCATACAAAGGTGCTTTGCCAGAATAATTTATTTTTCTCATCCCTTTCGTGCTTCAAAATGGAAATAAAAACTCGGCGCCTAGGGAAAGGCTATTTGCAAGTTGTATACTTCGTATTCGCGATAATATCCAAGTGCGCAACGCGGACCGGATATCAACAGCTCGCACTCTTTTGCTGCTCTATTGCTGTATCGAGAAAAAAGTTTGACCTCACTAATCAATAAATATGAATAAATTTTCTCTGTAAAGTCGATAAGAGTCAAATCTCCTGCCGACTTGTCGCTTGTGCACCCGCATAAGTGGTCCGCCGCCACAGACACCAGCCATACCATCGAGGCGCCAATGATTGCCCCGCCTCAGATGGCGCGTTTACTCCTCACGATCAAGCAGTGCTCATCGACTACTGTATTCAAACACAAAGGGGGCCACAGACACACAGTCTGATACATGTCAACTAGGCAGAGGCAGAATCTCTACATTCTCGCAACAATACATTCGCACTGCGCCCTTTGCCATGCCGGAAGCGCCGCTTACCTGCGACGAGGTCCTAAGCCGCGGATGGGACGACTTCTCGGACAGCGAGATGCGCTCGCTGCTCCGCGCGGAGCGCAACAAGATGACGGCAGCTTTTGGCAAGCTACCCGACGACAACAGGCCACCCACAAAAGCGTTTGACGGCTGGTACGAGCTGGCGCCGTTTCAGCTGCGGTGGCAGTTTGATGAGTATCTCGAAGACGTGCCTGAGACAGTTGACGGCTCTCCGCTACCAATACCCGGGGCCCGCGCCGTCATCGCACCGTGAGTACCACCTCTGGTAACCGTTGCAACAAAGTTTTGGCTGCATATTTCTGCTGCTTGGTAATGCTGCTGTACCATAGCTTCGCGCAAGAGCTGACCATCAACTTGCGATAGCCACGCCGGATACGCATACTCGGGACGGTGCTCGGCATGGGCCTTTCGCTGCCTGGATCTCTCCCAGGCCAAGCGTGTCTTTGTGCTGGGCCCTACGCACTACTTTTACTTTTCTGGCCTCGCCCTGTCCACGTTTTCGAAATACTGCACGCCTCTCGGCGCCTTTTCCGTCGACCAGCAGACGCTGCGGGACATTGCTGCCTCTGCCGCGTCGGCCGGCGCGCCCGAGGTGCGCAACATTCCCCGGCGGCGCGAGCTCGACGAGCACAGCCTCGAGATGGAGATTTCCTTTCTCTACCAGCGCTGCGAGGCCACGTTCAGTCGGCCCGAAGATTTCCCCACGATTGTGCCGATGCTCGTGTCGGGAGACGCCGACGACGAAAAGGCCATTGGCAGGCTACTGCTGCCGTACCTGCGCGACCCGGCCAACGCGTTTGTGGTGAGCTCCGACTTTTGCCACTGGGGGCGTCAGTTTGGCGACTACCGGCCGTACTTTCCGGGCGGTGACCGCAAGCGTCGCGTCAACCTGCGGGACGGGGACGCGCCGCCGACGAGCCCGCCCATCCACGAGAGCATCAAGATGCTGGACGACGAGGCCATCGAGGCCATGGAGACGGGCGTGCACGATGCCTTTGTGGCGAACCTGGAGGAGACGGACAACTCGGTGTGCGGGCGCCATCCCATCGGGGCCATGATGGCAGCGCTGGAGATGTTGGGTGACAACGCACCGCTGGAGAAACGGCCAAAGTTCAAGCATGTCCGCTACGATCGGAGCGCGCTGCTGACGGACCCGACAAAGTCGAGCGTGAGCTACGTGTCTGCGTATGCGACGTTTTGAGAGCATGCGGGAGGCAGACGCACGAGTATAATGATGAATGATATATTGTAGAGTAGCCATTCTTTTTAGTCAACGACTTGTTACTTTTGCTTTGTCAATACTTTTCTACATTCGTGTCTGACGTCTAGTAATGCATTGTATTTTGCTCCGGGACCGAGACCAGAGTGATGATACATATATTCACGAGCCCGTGCCAAAACGCTGCTCGTTGTTTAATGACGCGGAGAAAAAAAAACAGTTGTCTGTCACATTCTGAATCGGCTTCTATGAATAGATCAAAGCCTCGCAGACGGCGAGGCTTGACGGCTTTTAAGCCTTGCTGACGGCGCGCCTGTTGAAAGTGGGTTGGGGCTAGCTTTGCGAGGGGTAAGGGTCGCAGATGGCGGCATCAATGTGTTGCTTTTTCTGCTACATTGACTTGGTGGGCCATGGCTGTGCCTAGCTACATACATATGTGGGATGTCTTCTGTCGCCTTTTTGAAGCCGCTTTTCTGTTGCCAATGATGTTGGAAAAGAGCGTCACCCGGCCGAGCCAGCCAAAGGGCAATAACTATCCCAGGGATGCCGATTACAATCTCTACACTTGAAACGGGCGCCACTTTTTCATCCAAACTCGGATGAGCCTGTAACAAGCTCACAGGAGGGGGAGGGATAATATTTGAATGAAGAAAACACTATTGGCGCTGCGGCATTCGCCCTTGTTACAGGTGCAGCTCCCCTTGTGTGTGGGTTCCCCGTCCGAACCGCAACCATGAGGAGGGAAACTTGAACTATCGACCTTTTTTTCTCCCAGCGCTTGGATGAGGAGCAGAAACAGATGACTAGATCAAGCTCTGGCTCGGTAACACGAGGCGTTTCTCCAGTGCAAGGCGCGGCGTCAGAGACTCGGAGAGTTACGTGTCGGCCGGCAGGGGAGGGACTACACCAATCACAGGGCGGTTGGTTTAACGAGGCCCTTGTTTCTGAGCCAGAACCTTGTCAAGGTCTCTTATTGTCAAGGGCTATTGCGATTCGCGGCTCAATAAGGGCTGAATGATTGGGATGGCTGCTGTGCAGAGTCGGCGAGTTTGGGAGGAGGGGGGTTCGGTTGAGAAGGACAAGACGAGGACATGGGATGGGCTTGGCGATGGGCAGAGCATGATGCATATGCATGTCGAGCCATTCATGACTTGTCCATGGCAAGACTTGTCCGAGGCATGGACGAACTCTACCTACGACCAGGTGTTGCAGCCGCTGAGGCACACACGGAAGACATGCAAACCCGAACCAGGCGCCGGATGCTTTTTTTAGCGTGTCACTACCAGTATTTACAGTACCTACCTAGGGACCAGGCTTGGTGGGCCTAGGAGGTAGGTACCTTAGCGCCGCTACATTCTCGGCGCATGTACCAGTACATTAGATTAGCAGCCAGCCTTGGTGACTTGAAGAGTACCTTTACTCACGCAAGGGCAGGCACACTTGTTAAACTTGGTGTTGCGCAGCCCCTTTTGATTGCCACTCCCCACTACATCGCTCAATTAGCCTGGTTTTGAACATCATCAACAGCCTGTCTCTTGCCCACGGCCGACTTTGTTACTCCTTCACTTTCGCCTCTTTTCTTTCCATCTCTTTTTTCTTTTTCTTTTTAATTTACTACCGTTTTATTCTTTCCCAGGCGCCCGTCCTTCACTCGCACACGGCAATCGTCTCATTCCGCATTTTCCCGACACAGCACGACTAATCAACGTCCTGACTCGAACGTCTGCATCGTAACCTCTCAGCAGGCCCTTGGTCCTGGACGAACGGCCCGCTCTAGGCTTGAAGCACTTGAATCCTCGATCAAAATGAGTGTCAGTTTTGCCCCGTTCCGCAGCGTTTCAACCCGTTGGCCCTCCACTGCCCTGTCGTCGCACGTCACACCTAGTTGCAGCGGCCTTGGCCCTACTGGCCTTTTTTCGTCTTACCCTTTTCCCTCGATGCACTGCTTCTATTCTCGCTACAATCATCAAGACTTTGAATCTTACTAACAATGGATGGACAGTACGGGTTAGTATTCGGTCCTCTCCCCGTGGTGCAAAGTATCACTTTCTATCGCCCGCTCGCCCGATGATGACGACAGCATGCCGCAATTGCACCCTCGCGTACTCGGGCTGACTCTTTCCCTTTGAAATGGTAGATACGGTAACCAGCAGAACCCTTACGACCAGCGTGGTCAGGGCTACGGCGACCAACAGGGCGGCTATGGCAGCCAACAACAACAGAACCCTTATGCAGGCCAAGGAGGCTACGGACAGCAGCAGCCGCCACCGCAGCAGCAGCAGAACCCCTACGCCCCCGGCGGTGGCAACAGACGCTATGGTAACAACAACTCGTCAATAGACGGCGGCTACGCCGGTACGTATAATTATGCGGCTTTGCTACAGCAACGTTGGAGATGACATGACTGACGAAGCTTCCAGGCTCCAACGTGGAGATGGCCCCCCTCGCCCAGAATGCTAGCTCCATGGCCGGCAACGATGGCAACGCCATCCTCAACGAGTGCCGCGACATTGACACGGGTGTTGCCCAGATTGAGCGCAACCTCGAGCAGCTGCGCATGCTGCAGCAGAGAACCCTCGACGACGCCGACAGCTCCTCGTCGAGCGCCGCCAACCGCCAGCTCGACGCTCTCTCCTCCGAGACGATGGCTCAGTACCGCGAGCTAACGGAGCGCGTACGCACAATCAAGTCTCATCCTGAGGCCAACACGCCCAAGAACAAGCCGCAGGTGGGCCGCGTCGACCGCCGCCTGAAGCAGGCCATCCAGCAGTACCAGCAGGTCGAGTCCGGCTTCCGCAAGCGCACCCAGGACCAGATGGCCCGCCAGTACCGCATCGTGCGCCCCGACGCCTCCGAGGACGAGGTCCGCGCCGCCGTCGAGGACACGAGCAATACTCAAGTCTTTAGCCAGGCTCTTATGCAGAGCGACCGCCAGGGACGCGCCCGCGCCGCCCTTTCGGCCGTGCAGGACCGCCACAAGGCCCTCGTCAAGATTGAGCAGCAGATGGTGGAGCTCTCCCAACTCTTCCAGGACATGGACACGCTCGTCGTCCAGCAGGAGGCGGCCGTCACGCAGATTGAGCAAAAGGGCGAGGAGGTTGTCGAGAATCTCGACAAGGGCAACGAGGAGATGAGCACCGCCGTCAACACAGCGCGTAAGACGAGAAAAAAGAAGTGGATCTGTCTCGGTATCTGCGTGGCCATCATCGTGGTCATTGTCATTATTGTCTTGATTTACGTTTTTGTTATTCGTGGCCAGAACAACAATAACAACAACAGCAATCCGAAGCGTGCCATTGAGTTGGCGGCCCGCACTCTGCTACCTGACGTTGAGGCTCGTGCCGCCGAAGAGCAAGACGCGTTGTCAGAGCTGTCGCGGTTGACGCAGGACCGCGTGCATCTACCCCAATACGCCCGCCAGTAAATACGTTGCGACAACCTTGCATTGAAAGGGCATTGTACGGATGCATTTGTTTTTTCCGCTCGCGAGATTTGGCATTTCTTATCTCTTTTCTTGTACGGGCATGGTTTCAGCGCACGGCTACCTACCCCCCACGATATGACGGAAGAAGGAAGACGACATACAAGGACGACAATGCACAACGCGAGGGTTGTTGAATGCTGTATTCTTTGAACATGGCAGGCTATGCGCCATGGAACGCAGCAGACTCGCTCATTTTATCAATATGGGAAGGGCAGCCTTGTACAACTTTGGTTTGCCATTTTACATGTTTCTTTTCCACATCTCTCATGTTTTGTTGGGGGGGCGGCTGCGTCGCTTGTTTGATATGGTTCGCCGTTTTCATCTCCGTCTTGGTCAATCTTTTTTTCTTTTACTCTCTTCACTGTTTTAATTCTCGCCCCATCACACACTCTCTTGTACCTCTTTGTCTTTGTCTCAGTCTCTGTTCTGTTCTGTTGTTTCGAAAAGAAAAACAATGGTGTTGGCGTATCAAATTGTAATTAGCAGTCTTTAAAATCTTTTCTTGTTGGTAGTTATCCATTCTCGCAGGGAGCAATACCAAGAAAATCTGAAGATTATTCCTTCTATCAATGTAGACACATGGCACTCGCTGGATCATGTTTCGAGGCAAGCAAAGTGGAAGAGGAGAGGAATAGTCGCATTTGTCCAATTATAGTAATGCTGTATAACGCCGAAACAAAAACGCGCTTTTCAAATACAAGAGAGATATTGTGAGGGCGGTGTGCAACAGCGCTCGCATACAAAAAGAATTAGTAGGAAAATGATCAATCCGTGCCATGCAGGCGTGAGATGTCGTGATATGAAAAGAGAAAAAGTTGAAGAAATTCCAGAAAGAATACACGGGCTGCATACAATCAGTCATTGTAAAATGCGTTGTTGGTGAGGATTGCTGTCGTTGGATACAGACACACACACACACACACACACACACACACACAAAAGTATGGGTATCATGTAGTCGTCAAGGTGTTAGTATATTCGTTCCGTCATGGTGATGCCGTTGTCGCTGCAGCATCGTGGGACTGGCTCGCCGTTGCCGAGCGCAGCGCGCCCGGGTCATGAATCTCATTACTCCCCGCCTGCTGCTGCTGCTCCTCCTCCGCTGGTACCTCCTCATGATGTTTCTGCTGCTGCTGCTGCTGCTGCTGCTGCTGTTGCTGCTGAGCCGTGACCACTGCGCGACGCTTCTCGCCCTCGCCAACCACCTTTTTCAATACGCCCATGCGTCTCCGAAAATCCTCTGCCAGCGCCTCGACATCAGCCCCTCCACCGCTGCCGCCGCCGTGCGCACCGCTGCTGCTACCCGCGAGCGAACCACCTCCCGCGCTGCCCGCCGCCGCCGCTGGCGCCTCGACCGAGCTGCGCAAATCGACCGGATCGCGCGACACGCCCTCGACGTGCAGCATCATGGATGGCGACGACGACGAGGTTGATGATGCCGCCGTGGCTGCCGCGGCGCTGGCCTCTGCCGCGCTAGTGCTTTCGGATTGTTGCCTGGACAGCGCGGCCGCGGTGACGGCAAATTCTGAGCCGAGGCTCGATGCGCACGCCACAGCCCACGTCTTGTTGTTGCTGTTATTTTCGGCAGCGGATATCGTCGTTGTCGTCGTCGTCGTCGTCGTCGTCGTCGGTGGTGGTGGTGGTGGCGGCTGCAGGTCTACGACGATGCGGCGGCGAGAGCGATTGTCCTCTTGTTCCGACTCCTCGGCGCCGGTGGGAATAATGGACGCGTCGTCGTCGGAGAAGAGGTAGTGTACGCGGGGATGTGACGTTGCGCCAGTCGTGGCGTTGGTGACGAGCGCAAAGAGCGGCTCAAACGGCGGCGGCGGCGGCGGTGGTGGAGATGGTGACGGTTGGTGGTGATGTGGCGAGGCGGAGGAGGGGGAGGCGTCAAAGGCAGCAGTAGAGGACGACGCTACGGCGCCGCTGTCATCGCCGACGCTGCAGTCGGCGGCCGAGAGCTGGATAGAAGGGTCCTGGGGACGGCGCTGCTGCTGCTGGTGGGCGGCGGAAGAGGACGACGGCGAGAGGCTGGCCATGGTTGTGTAGTATGTTTGTGTTGCGCGTGTGTGCGTGTGTGAGGTAAAGGCGTGCGCAGCTTCAGGAGCCACGATCTGGGTGCATCGTAGGTGGGCAAGCTTGGGTGCTGATTTTTTTTTTTTTTGTCGAGCCGCACGACAAGAAATGATAGACTAGATGATAAAAGGGCAAAAAGAGAAGAAAAAAGAAAAAAGAAAAGAAACAGACATGTAGATGCCGACGTCTCATTGGGGCGTGACGTTTGTTCAGGGTCGGACGTAACTAGTACCTAACCTATCTTATCGGCACGTGGAGAGTACCGTCACCAAGCTGCCCATTGACCTGGTGTGCTGGGGTGCCCGGCTAGGTATGGCGCCAGCGACACGCTCCAAAGCGGCCGAGTTGCCGTCGTGATCCACTACTTTATTACCTAGCAAGTAAAAAGTAAAAATAGATTTTAGTTTGATATGGATAAGAAATAGCACGCCGTTTTCCTTATTTTTCCTTTTTCTTTTCACATCAATCGCCAGGATATTTGGCCCTTGTTTTCTTTGGGCAGAGAAACGTGCGTATACGAAACTTGTCGTGCCTTGCTGACAGTTCACTCCTCAGCGTTCCCAATACACACAGCAAATTCACACATCATGCCCCGTCATTCGCAACCCTTTTTCTTTTTTTTTTTTTTTGCCCCCTCTGCTAGCCCAAATTCTATCTCTGCGTCCCGTTTATATCGCTTGGGTATATATCAGCCCGTGGCTGCGTCGTCGAAAAAATTATTTCTCGCAAGGTTCTTCCTGTTTGGGCTTCGCTCAGGCTGCCATCCGCATAAGCCGCCAGCTCCAGTTTCTCGTCAGGAGCTGTGCAATGTCACGAATCCAGCCGTGACAAGATTTCTCGACCGTTCTTTTGCATCAATGCAAACGTTGGAGTAAAAAAGACCCTGACCATATACGTTAGCATTTTTCCCTTGACAGATCTCGTCATGCTTCTTGTGTTCCCCCCCCGCCTCGAGGCAAAACGTACCCCGTATCCTTTTTGTTTGCAATAGTCTGCCTTTTCCCTGACCGTCTCTGGGTTGTCGTACGCGATGAACCCCTCCTCACCGCCCGCGCAGTACGCCGAGATGCGGCGCCGGTCGATGCCCTCTTGCCTCCCTTCGACGGGCAGCCCGAGATAGTCCACCGTCTGCGAACGGACCGCGTCATACTCCTGGGCGGGGCCGTCGCAGCCCGGAAAAGTGACGCCAAAGGTGGGAATGCCGAGGAGAATCTTTTGCGCGGGAAAGTCGCGCGACACGACGAAGCCGGCCGCCGTCGACACCGACGGCTCGTCCTTGGCCAGCGCATACAGCTGAGAGGGGCACAGGCTGCGGCCCGGCTGCGCGTGGTGCAGATTGTACGTCTGCAGGTTCATAAAGTCGAGCGTCCGTGCCGCCATGGGCATGTCGATGTATTGCAGCACTGCCGGATTTGCCGGCAGCGCCGCCGTTAGCAGCAGTCGCTTGTCTCGTAATTTGTTCTGCACCGCCTGCAGGAGCAGCAGGAAGTTGTCGCCTTGCACCGGATCGGCGGGCACATGCCAAGAAACTTTGGTCTCCAAGTTAGCCATGGTCTGGGGAACCTGGGCCAAACTGTCGCCGCCAAAAACTCACTATCCACGCCGTCGAGCCCTGACGCTTGGACGAGTCCCGCTGCCGTGTGCGCAAAGTTGTGGCGTGTTGCGGGATTCGACGCAATCGACACAAACACGCCAGCGGCAGCAGGCCCGCCTATCGAGAGAAGTACCTTCAGGTGGCGATGCTGTTGCTTGAGCTGCATCAGCGAGCCCAGCCCTCCCTCGACGCCGTCCACGGGGGCTCTAATATCAGCCCATTCGTTCCCAAGCTGTGTCAGCAGTTATTAGTACGTTGAAAATGAATGCAGTGTCTGACCAAAAACAGAGCAGCTTCGTACATACATTTACGATGCCATCTGGCGCGACGCTCGCGTATGCATAATAGACCAAGTTGATGCAGCCGTAATCGAGCGTGGCCGGCGTCTCGTCTCGGGCAATGTGGCCATTGTGATAGTACACGGCATTCATGTACATGACCTGACCTAGCCGTGCCAGCGGAAACATCTGTTGCGATGATGGAAATGGCATAGACGTCGGCGCCGTTACCGGAGAGTCCATGACGGAAAAGTGTCGGGTTCCCAGCCAGATTCTGATGGCCCTCTGGGGGAATATCTCTGAATGATGTTGCAAGGTTCAAACGGGTTGGCTGATGGGGGAAAGTTGAGACAGAAAGGTCTTCTCCTGCTTGGCAAGAGAAGGGAAAAGACCACCCATACGCTACGTCTAATAGTGTGTGGCTATTCAATTCGCCATCCACATTGTATGACCCTTTACCTGCACCAAGCCGGCCGGCTCATGTGCGTGAGAGCAAAAGAGAGAAAAGTGCGTATGTGTGTGTGTGTGTGTGTGTGCGCGCGTGTGTGTGTATGTGTGTGTGTGCCCGTGGTGTGTGCCCGTGGTGCGTCGCTGGTGCGTCGCGTATGCGTTTCCTCTCCCGTCGTACGGATGAGAGACGAAGGGTCAGGCATCAAAAGCCACGAGGGCACACAGGGCGTTAAGAAGGCCGCAAGAGACGTGCACGAGGGCTAGCCTACGATTACTCAACAGGATTGGCTGAGAAGCGAGTGAAGGAGCCGTATGTACATGAACAGCAAAGAGCCCCAGGTGAATTATGGACAGCACTGGCTTTTAAGGTGGAGAAGGTACATGGTTTTTGCCTGCCTGCCCGCGTAGTCTGAGTGAGCATGACGGAAGCACGGGGTGCGGGATATGTATGGAGCAGAGAGATGCAGTCAAGGTCAGCACCGGCTGTAAACCTGATGCAATTGCGGTTCCGAGATGAACCGGCGGGCTCGCTCGTTAGCCTCGATATGGCCCGCCTATCGACAGACACCTATAGACGGGACGGAACAGGGAACGGGACCTGAGCCAAGAAAGGTTACACTCGAACAAAATGCCTCCTGCCTGGCTGTCTTGAATTATTGGCGCCAGTTGCTTCCTACAACGGTCACCGCTTCATCCCGCTTCATCCATACCTGTTCCAATTCATGCTTGAATTCTAGCCATTCTCTGTCCTCGAAAAGGGCATGGACGGCGCCTCAATTAAAAGAGGGACGCAGCTTTCTGCAACTTTCCCGACGCATGACATCCGGGAGAATCCCCAGAGGAGCGCGCGAAGAAGCGAGCCCTGCAGCTGTCATGTTCTGCATGTGCTGTGAGAGAGAAAATCAGGGCTGTGCCGTCAGAGGTCTTCCTTCAATGACATTTCAATCATCATGGTCAATAACCGGTGTATGTGGTGTGGTTGTATGGCGGGAGAGGTTGTGTGGCGGGAGAGGTTGTGTGGCGCTGGCCGGCTGGCCCCCCCCCCTTCTCTCTCTCTGCCTGTCTTGGAGTTGGGCGCTGGCAGCCCAAGAGGCCCAATGTCTTTTGCCATTTTTTGCCCGTTCACATTTTCAAGGCCTCTTTCTTACAGGTGGATTCATCATCTTTTATCATTATCATTGGCTCTCGCCTGCAGTTGCCCCGTCGCATCCCGCCGGAAAGCTTGTGCGTCAATATTGACAGCCTTGCAGCGGCGTATGCCGACGCAGGGTGACGTTGTGTACCCTTTTGAATCTACCAGAAGTTTCCACTCCTTGCTGCTGCAAAAAAACGTCATGTCGCCCTTCTCTGGGCTTTTGTTGGCGCTCATCACTAAAACCCTGCGTGTTTTTGCTCAAGTTCTTTCCCGGCGGAAAGCTAGCCCATCAATCTCTAGCCCTTCTCTCAGCGGCTGACCAAAATAGTATCAACTCGTAACTAGTAAGCTGACACGCTCGCTAGGTTGAGGAGCAAAGGGTTTCCGATGAGAGTGCAGCATCGTCTTTTCAATAACCATATGCAAGAGTTGTTGGATCGCGTTCCCGGCACTGCAGAGGTCTTGCATTGTGACTACGCTCGTGGCTTTGCCGATTCTCACCTTTACACACAACGATGCACTGGCCAAGGCAGGCATGTAAATGAGATGCGCACGTTGAAAGCGATCAATACGAGAATTCCCTGGTCCGCACACATACTCTCATTGTGTCAGACAGACGTTGGTTTTTACGAGTGGAGAGCGAATGCTTACTACTACCAGTGGCCACCTTGACCTTTCGAACAGCGGAGAACGTCAGAAATGCTGTCTCATTTGAGCTTTCGTGTCTTTCTTGCCATTGCTCCCGATAGTGGCCTTTACAGCGAAAAAGAGTAGCTTGAGAGGTGATCTTGACCTACCAAGTCAGTCTCTAGATCAATCGCGCCTCGACCCGCCCTGCTCTTCACGATGGGGCTTCTCCCTGTTTTTCGCTGGCGCTGACCAAGTTTTCGCAGCTGCTCTTGGGCATGTCTCTCAGCGTCAGCTTGATGTCACTCTGCAGGCCATGTGCTGGCGGAGATGGCTATAGCGGCTGTGCTTCCGGAGAAGCATCATAGCTTGCCAAACCAAGTCGATACAGGGCAGCTTGCAGGTTGACGTCAAGAGGTCACGGGTGGATCAATTTTCAGCGAGCCAGTAGTTTTCAAAGCTGAACGACTCATATTCTTATAACTGGCAGTCACGATACAGACTCCGAATGCGGTATTCTTTCAATCTTTGGGCAGGAGCTTGATACATGCTCAAGAGCCCATCCATGCCATACACGAGCTTCTCGAAACCCCTCGGATTTTCCAATATGAGAGTTCAAAGGTCGCAACTCTATGAACTCTTGCGATGGGTTTCCAGATGCGCTGCTCGAGCGTGGTTTAATTATGGAAATGCAGAGGCAGGTTCCTGTTTCCAACCAACATTTGATCGCCTGTTCAGGGCTATGACATCATCTAAGTCGGCTTATCCCGAAATATAGTAGAATTCATGATTTGCTCTCAAAATCGGCCTCATATTACTGCTTGTTGTACACGCAGGTGGGCAACTGGACCAGAAGGTTGCCACATTCACTGAAGCTACTGGTATGCGCGAAGCACCAATTATCGAAGGCAAGAGGGTATTATACAACCAACGACCAGAAAAATATGGCACAGCGGGATTTGGAACCGTAAACTACCTTATATAAGGATATACGAAAAGAAAATTCATCAATGGCGCTGACGTGTTTTACGTCGGCCATGCTGTGTGTATGGAATCAAGTGTGGCTGACAAACCATGTGGCGCAACTCTCAACTCAAATGTGGCGCGCCACGAAGCTCAAAGCTTCCTTCAACTTTCCCCCCATACAACAGCTTGCGCATCAAACAACAGCATAGCCCGCGTCTGGCGAACAATTGCACGAATTCTACACAATCACCAAGAGTCTTCCCCGTCATAGTTTGTTTCTTCCTTCTCAACACAGCGACACACACACACAAACACATCCTCGCGTCGCCGCGCCGAACACACACACGAACCATGGCGACGACGGAAACGACAACGGCCGCGACTGTCTCCGGGGGCCCTGCCGCAACGGTGCTCAACCACACAGTCAAGCCCTACAACTTTACCTTTTCGCCCTTTCTCCGCGAGGCGTATCAGGTCGGCCTGCCGGCCGACCGACCCATCTGCAAAGCGTACCAGACGGGCAGCTGCCCCAACGGAACGCGCTGCGCGGAGCGGCACGTCACCGACGGGCGAACGCCGTCGTCGTCGTCGCACCCGACGGGCGGGCTCAACTCGCTCGTCTGCAAGCACTGGCTGCGCGGGCTGTGCAAGAAGGGTATCCCCTGCGAGTTCCTGCACGAGTACAACCTGCGCCGCATGCCCGAGTGCAACTTTTTCATGCGCAACGGCTACTGCTCCAACGGCGAGGAGTGTCTGTACCTGCACGTCGACCCGCTGTCCAAGCTGCCGCCGTGTCCGCACTACGACATGGGATTCTGCCCGCTCGGCCCCGTCTGCGCAAAGAAGCACGTCCGTCGCAGGCTCTGCCCGCTGTACCTCGCGGGGTTCTGTCCAGAGGGGCCCGAGTGCCGCCGCGGGTCGCACCCCAAGTGGTCGACGACGCTGGAGCGTCCGACTGTGAAGCCGGAGCCCAAGACGGAGGAGGAGCTGCGCGCAGAGATGGAGCTGCTGCAGCAGCAGCACCAGGCGCACCAGGCGCAGTTTGGTCATGACGACGGCGACAGGCAGAGGGACAAGGATGACCGCTTTGGTGGCCGTCATGGTGGGAGAGGTGGTGGGAGGGGTGGCTGGAGAGGACGCGGCAGCGGCGGTCGTGGACATTTTAGAGGTAGAGGGGGTTATTGAGTGTTTTGATGACATTGTACGAGTATGGGAACATTTGCATTGGGGGAGGAACAATACAAGGATCATGATACCCGCAGGCGGACAAAAAGTATACCTGCCAGGTCCGAACAAGACGTTCAAGCTACTTCTGAGAAAAGTCTTTTTCTGATAGCAATATCATTATTGGAATTTCGAATTTTTCATATATGCACAACAGAGTCGTGACGTCGTCTATGTAACAATTAATTTGCAGGCTTATCCTACTGATACACGGCACATGTGCCTAGCTTTGGCGCACATTTTTGAGCTGTTCACGCACCAGCTTCTTTGGTGGGCGTCCAGAGATTGCTGTCTCTTTCCGACGTCCAGGCATTAATCTCTGACGGTACCGCGATGAATTCATTGCTGCCAGTGTCACCGTCTTCGCTGGGCGTACGAGAGGACCCCTCCTCGCTAGCCTTCCACGTAGACAGTTCATCGACGCGGCGAATGCCCATCAGCCACGAAACAAGTCCGCGTGGAGCCCAACGGCCGACAAAACCATAAACGCTGGATCCAAGACCTATACGCACCGTGTCGCTAGTGATTGAGCCGTCAATGACGTCAAACACAGAGTTGTGCAAGCGGCGCAGCGAGCTTCCCTTGAAACCACGAATGCGCGCGCCGGAAATGGCTGAGCTTGTCTGTGCAACAAAGTTGCGCGCGTAGACATGTCTGGCACCGTCAGGCCAGACGAGCGTCTCCTGGGGCTGGCCGGTCGTGTGTTGGCCCTGGCCAATGGCCAGATTTCGGGCAGGGACAAAGCCGGCAAAGTCAAAGGTCCCCAACTGCATGTGCGTCACGGGAATATCAAGAGGTCGCAGCTCGGCTGTCAGAACCTCGGTAAAGGCTGAAAGCGCAGAACAGACGGTGGCTTCGGGGGCGTGAAACGGAGGGTTGATGGACGAGATGATGGAGGGCGTCAAGACCATAACCTTGGGCGGCACCCATTTTTCGCCAATGGGCTGAAGTCGGGAAGTAAGTAGCGGGAGGAAAGCCTGAATGGTGAGGATTGGGTGGAGAAGATGGGTGTTGAATAGGTCAGCGAAGCTCGAGGGTGGTATCGTCGCAATCGGCGAGGTCTGGTAATGGAGGCTCGGGATGAGAATGACGGATCGCAGAGTTAGCTGGTTTGGCTTGATTTGAGGACCTGGAGCATGCGGTGACCGAAGGTACGCCGCAAATTTCTCAATGGCAGATCCGGCGCTAGGAGGCTGCAATCCAGGTTAGCATCGGCCTCGGAGCCAATCGCGCGCGGTACATGGCCTATACTCACATTCGTTGTGTCAATCTTCAAAGGGCTGATGTCTTGACGCGCGTAGGACTGCACCATTCTCTCATCCTCGGGCGCATCGCAGACGACGTATACAATGAAACCCCGTCTCTCCATGTCCAGTGAAAGGGACTTGGTCAGGGGCAGCGTGGGCGAACCGGCAATGACGACGACTTCGGTCCGCCCGCCATTCCTAGCACGCTTGGCGCGGCGCGTTTTGCGCATGGACCTGGATTTTTGGAAGCCCTTGAAGACGACAGTACCGCAGATGACGACAATGACACCCGTGAAGATCTTGTGTTTTGAGACCCAATCTTGAGCCTGCTCCCATGTTGACAGAGACACCACGGCGGCGGGCACCTTGACTGGTGGCGCGGGCCTCACCGAGTCAGGAATCCATGTCTGGGAGCTCAAGGCATCACGAACGGCGTCGGCGGCGCGGTCGACGCCTTTGTCTATAATCTCGGCCGCATTGTTCGTATATTGTCGAAACTGCACAGGAAGCTCTCCCAGCTGCAAGGTTGTATGCGTCAGTAAAAAGCGGTGCGGATGTCGACTGGAAGCATGAAGACGACTTACCAGGTCTATAAGTTGCTGCTCGTCCACCGGCATGATGATCAAGATAGCCGTTGCATGTGCGATGGGATGAAAGAGGAGTCAAGTGACGCTATTCTACTTTTTTCGGCCCAAAACGGTGCCTTGTTTGTTTGGCTCCTGGCGTTGGTGGGGCATTCTACTGCACCTAGCGCCGCAGCATGTCAACGGGCATGTGCCACGCCCATGCCCATGAGGCATGCTCACGTGCCCTGAAAAGCCGACCGTCTAAAACGTTGAAACGCATCGTGTTTCAAAGTCGAAGGAATGGTTCCTATTGTGACGTTGTTGTCGAGGTCGTTTTCTCGGCTCAAGGGTTTTGCGATTGAAGCTGGTGTTTATGGTCAGTATACCGAGTAATCCGTAGAGATGTACTTCGTGGTGAAGTAATCAAGCAATTGCAACACGTTGTGTAGAAGAGCTACACCCAAAACTAAGCACCAAAATGACAACCAAGCTGGCTAAAGTTGACAACACGACCACACAACATGCATGACCAACAGATCCCCAAAGTTGCTCAAGATTGAAAGGCATCGAAATAGTCTGTTGCAGGGTAGTCCGAGAGACCTCGGAGACAGCATCGAAATCAGCGCTGCATAAACATCCGGAGCTCCGGCATAAAGCTCGGCGTGCATAACTATCCAAGACACTCTGACCTGGCGGGCGCAACCAGATTAATCGGAAATTCAGGCACTGCCGAATGACTGCATGAACACGATCGATGACGGAAAATAAATAGCATTTAAAGAATTCGTCCTGCCGTCTCGGCTAGGTTAGCACGCAGTTTACCAAATACCTACGCTGATTGGCCTGCCATCGGCTTTGAAACATGGAAGACCACCAAAGCCCCTAGAATCACCCCGCCGTGCCCGCCACCTTCAGCGCATTAAAGGCCCCATTTTCCCAACTGGTCCCTAAAGCCCCCCCAACTCACAGCGCGGTGGCGCTTGCGGGGGAGCAGCTGACAGGGCCGGTTCGGTGGTTATTAGTGACGCCTTTACAGGTCCGGAGCACCCCGCCAAACCTGCGCGTCCCGGAGCGAGACCAGCTTCCTTAGCAGCATCCTCCGTGAGGCAGGTTGTCGGTTTGGCAGGTTGTCGGTTTGGCAGGACACTCCTTATCTGGATTACCCAACATCTCGTGACCCGAGCCGTACATTTTTTATGAGCATCTAAACTGACTTAAAGTCTCCTTAAGTCCATGTTCAAATACCTTCTTATTCTCTCTTTTCCCAAGCTTGACAGCAGTTCATTGCGCTAGAGACCGCCCCTTTTATGGTCTTGATGGACTACATCCGACACAGGCGTGACTGGTATGTCTGCAGCTTCACGATTTCTGTCTTCTCCCGCTCTAATTTCTGGTAATCGATAGCCGCACCAAGCAAGAAGAACGGGCGACCCGGATCCGCGCCCTCAAGTCCTATCATGGCCCTTTCAGCGTCCTAGACAAGGATATTGTCAACAAGCCAATCCAGGCACTGGTCAAAGAGGTTCACCTAGATCCCAGCAACGCCACGCAGATCCTCAACACCTATGGCAAGGTCGCCTTCAAGGCTCAAGAAAAGACCAACTGTGTTACAGAAATTCTCCTCGACTCGGCTGAGAAATGGGTGACGGATGGCTCAATCAACCTCAAGGGCCCCTTGGCTGGAATCCCCGTCAGCTTAAAGGACACAGTAGACGTCACTGGTTACGACAGCACCATCGGATACAGCCGTTTTGCCGGCATCAAGGGTGCTGACGGCCCTACCGTGCGCATACTAAAGGATGCCGGCGCCGTTCCCTACGTCAAGACCAACGTTCCCATCACTCTCCTCAGCTTCGAGTCCGCCAACGACGTCTGGGGCACGTCCACGAACCCTTACAACAAAAATTATACACCCGGCGGTTCCACTGGTGGTGAAGGCGCTCTGCTGGCGCTCGGCGGCAGGATCGGTGTCGGCAGTGATGTTGCTGGCAGTGTCCGCTGCCCTGCGCACTTCTCTGGCATCTACTCTCTCAAGTGCTCAACCGGCCGCTGGATGAAGCTGGGTACGCGCACCAGCATGCCTGGCCAGGATGGTATACCTGCCGTGTACAGCCCCATGGCCCGCACTCTCAACGATCTCATTTACTTTACGCGCTCCGTTATCCAGATGAAGCCTTGGAAATATGATTACTCTGTCCACCCCATTCCATGGAGATCTGACGTTGAAGAAGCCTACTCGGAAAAGAAGCAGCTCCGTGTGGGGGTCATGCGCACTGATGGTGTCGTTGACCCTAGCCCTGCCTGTGCTCGCGCTCTCGAGATGACTATCAGAGCTCTCCGTGTTGAGGGTCATGAGGTTATAGACAACATTACTCCTCCGGAGCCCTACGAGGCGCTGCAGATCGCTTCACAGCTGCTTGACGCCGATGGTGTCCAGACGGCCATGTCATTTTTCCGCACCGGCGAGTGCAACGATCGCGGCGTAGCCCAGATGCGATTCTACTTCAACCTTCCCCGCGTCTTCAAATATGTGCACTATCTCTGGGTCCGATATGTCCGCCGTGATCCTGTCTGGGCCGGTATCCTCCGCAACTGGCACCCCAAAACAACCTACCAGTACTGGCAGCTGATTGCCAAGCGCGAAGCATACAAGCGCAGATGGTTCGACTTTTGGGAGGAAAATGGCTTTGATTTTATTGTCGCTCCTCCGAATGCCACCCCTGCTGTTCCTCACGGCGGCATGCACGACGCTTGCAGCAGTTGCGCCTACACATTCCTCTTCAACCTGGTTCGTTTTTCCATGATGCAAGCATTCTCATAGTGCAATTTTTGCTAACAACCATCAGCTTGATTACACTGCTGGTGTAATTCCTGTAACGCACGTTGATAAGAAAAAGGACCAGTTGCCCAAGGGCTTCAACGTCCGCAGCCTCAATGGCGTGGCCCGCGGCGCTTACAGGCACTACAACGCCGACAACATGCACGGCCTTCCTGTCGGCGTACAGGTGATTGGACGCAGACTGGAGGAAGAAAAGGTGCTTACCTTGATGAAGAGAGTAGAGGATGCGCTTGGCGACGACAAGTTCAAGCTGCTGGAGCTAGACTAAGACGGTGGGCGTTGAGCACAAATTTGACCACTGAACGATATCCCTGGCCAATACAGCCACAATTACAAACCCTTTGCATCATAGCAGAATCCCTGACACATTCAATTTGTGGAATCTGGACCTTGTGACGTACATCGACATGTCGGTAGAAAATTCGTGCCTGCGAATCCTTGGCCTATGGGCTAGAGAGGCTCCGATCTCGGCGACCGACAAGTTCGATGGCGCGTTTATATAGTAAGCTATAACAGCGCCTCTCTCCTGTGCATCTGCAAGAAACCAGTGCCAACATTGTTCCATTAAGAGATCCTGAACGTCCATTTCAGTAGACCACTTTATTCATCATTTGATTGAATTTAGTTGACAGAAATGGCCGAGCAAGGCAAGGACCACTGGCATTCTGGTGTAAGTGGGCACGCCGAGGCTTTCAACCCCGCAAATACCAACCATCCTCTTCTTCTAACTTGAACGGTCGTGCCAGGACTACCAGCACTCGGCATCATTCGTACCCAAGTTGGCGTCCAAGGTGACTCAATGGCTTGATTTACAAAAAGACGATGTTGTACTGGATATTGGCTGCGGCGGTAAGTCTAAAAGACGGCCGACTGTACAAGCAGGAAATGAGAGGGAGCTGATTACGTCCTTTATCAACACGACCAGATGGCATCTTGAACCTAGAGTTTGCCAAGGTGCTATCCCAAGGCAAAGGAACCATTCACGGCATCGACAGCTCAGCAGCCATGGTCGACGCCGCCAAAGATCTGTGCAAAGAGCACCCCAACGCGACCTTTGAAGGCATGCATCAGCACAACCCCCCCGAAGCCATCACTCAAGGCGAGTAGCTGACAAAACCACCTACAGTCCTCGACGCAACCAAGATGCAGAGCAAGCCCGAGTTGCAAAGAGCCACATTCACCAAGGTCTTTTCCAACGCCGCCATGCATTGGATCCTGCGCCCCGCCGCTGCGCGCCGGCCCTTTTTCGCCGCGGTGCACGCCGCGCTCGCGCCTGGCGGCGTCTTCGCCTTTGAGATGGGTGGCCTCGGCAACGTCAAGGAGATGGCGGCCGCGCTTCTGGTGGCGTGCGCGCGGCGCGCGCC
>JAPERH010000230.1:0-21626 GCA_030411535.1 Beauveria australis
ATTTTTAATATATTATACTTTTAATTTAGGAAAGTTCCTTTTTTAACCTTAAGTAAAAATATAAATATAACTCTTTTTATAAAGGGTTATAAAGTAACCCTTGTCTCGTTAATAGCCGACTAGAGGCGGTTCATCACGTAGAGGACGTGGTCGGCTGGGCTAAGATGCTAGGTGAGCGCTGGCTATATTTTCAGGGAGTCTATACGCACAAGCGTGTCAATAGAACAGTTTTTGAACAATTGATAATCACTCACTGATCAGCCGACCAATAACTCTCGGGTGCTTCCAGTGTGGACTTTGTGGCCAATTCTGGACCCCAAGGGGATTTGACGCTAAATGTTTGGGTCAACACATCGTATCATACAATCATCATGAGGTTGAAGGTTTTCGTTTGTGCTCCAAATACGGGTGCTGTTATCTCCCCTATCCATTTGTCCATGTGCATTATGTGTCAGGCATGAGCTACGGCGCGGATGCAGCGTCAGTAAGATGGCACTTTGTACTTGAAAGATCTATGAAAGCCTGATTTGACATTGACCAGTGAGTGAGCACCTTGGAATACTCCTCCACTCCTCCAACGGAACGTTGCCCAATGAGCTTTGGTGGCTTGCCAAGTTGCTCGCACATTAAATGCAGAGTCTAGCCTGTGAAATCGGCGTGAAGCAAGGCAACTTCCTCCCTCATTCGACGTACTTTGCCGGAAACATCCTCCTCGCCGTTTGCTACTTGCATAAAGTCTGACGTCGGAAGCTTGTTCTCGATTTTTAGTACATCGATGTCTTCTTGGCCATGGACCGAAATGCGACAGCCTCTGATCGCAGGCCTAGCCAAGACTTCCCTGTAGACCTGAGCAAAATCGGACGTCTTACTCGCGTGCACAAGGCCCTTTTCTTTTATAGTCGATTCGTGCTCGATAGTATAGTTGAGGTGGATTTCATTAAATCGAACGTTGGTTTTCAGGTTTTCGAACGCGGCTACTGCAGCGAGTGATGTACGCGCACCAGCGGTGATGCTGTTGATCCCTCCGATACCTAGATCGGCGAGTCCACCTGTGAGCAAGGTGAAAGAAGCTCGGGGACCGCCATGTTCAATCAAATATGGCATCGTTGAGCGATAGGCGACTAAAGACAGACAATTAGGACTGGGTTAGTTGTCTGGTGGCTGAGCGAGACATCGTGGATTAACATTGCGTACGTACAAAAATCTGCCATGAAGTCGACTGCGAAAATATTGTCAAAGTCTTCCGTACTGACGGTATAGATTGGTGAATGCAGCTCTACTTTTCCGACTAAATGGCGCGGTGCGTTAGTGTTGGGCGTCGAGCAACAAGCAGTGTACGGACGAACATACCTGAGGTGAATACATGCTGAAAAGAGGGTAGTTCCCCGCGTTTTACTTTTGCCACAACTTCTAGCAGATCATTCTCTCGCGTCGGGTCTGCATATGTAAAAACAATACCCTCTGAAGTACCAACTTGCTGTAAAGTCCTCTGCATCGCAGATTCGCTGCGGACGACAGCTAGTACCTTGCGACCTGTTTTCAAGGCTCCAAGAATTGCTGAAACACCCATCTTGCCAGAGGCGCCGACAACAAGAACCAATTCACTAGCCATGGCACGGAGAATAAAGGATGTGTTATAGAATTGATAGAGGGTTTGTACTGGAGTCGTTCTGCTATTGATTTGCGCGGACAGAGTTGCCAGACGATATGGTTCGGTAGCACGTCGACCTATATAGTATCAGAATCCTTTTTCAGCTCTAGCTAGCTATCTAATATAAAAGTGATCTTGCGAAAAGGTTAATATTTAACTCCGTAATCACCGGTTGCTTATCTTTCTGCAATGCTGGAATTACTACGCATAAAATAGGATACACGTAAAAGTCTATACACGTAAAAGATTGTACGCGTAAAATAGTATACGCGTAAAATAGTATACGGTCTATGTTATAGAAAAGATATAGAATTAGCGAGACTGGTGACCCTAGCGCTATGCATTCCTAGAGCTTAATAGTCGTAAAGCGACCGTGAAGAAACGAATCTACCTAGCGTATAATATTATCGCTAACTCGACGCTTACGAAGATCATTTAGGAGCCGTCGTCGCGATATGTTATTATACGCCCCTAACACGTTAAGGAGGAGTAAAGAGGTAACTTTCCCCTTAGACTAAGCCTAGTATATCCGCTAGAGGAGGAAGTATATAGCGTGTTCCGTTAATGTAAGTTTGCGACCGCTAGTGTGTTGACTCAGGAAGAATAGATAGATCTCATAAGTACGCGAGTCAGGTTACGATAATAGCTTCTAGAGCTTTCCCTAGAGTATTAAGCAGGGGAAAGGGTCTATACGCCTTCGGCTACGTGTAGTCGTCCTTCGGCTTTCTTAGAGCTACGGTGACTATACCCTTAAAATGTCGAGGGCAGTAACCTTGACGAAGGCATATATTAAAGACTACAAGAGGCTCAGGCGTAAAGCATCAAGTGCCTAGTACAGGATGCCATTATTGAAGAGGACAACCAAGGTAGTAGCCCCAACACAATCACCTCACGTTAGAATCTTCAAGCCCTTCCGGTCTGGACCTAGTGGCACTCATCTCGATTTTGTTGTCTAGCTTTCTATGTGAAGTTCTCACATGGCCTTTTTAATACGCAGCACAAAGGGTACTATAAGGATAAGACGGTTATTTGTTGGTGCAAGTTTCAAGACAAGGGTCATTTGCTACAGAGTGCTGATGTCTGGCAGTGAAGCTGCCGGATTGCCGGGTGCATTATTCGGCCGAGTCGGTTTTTGTAGCTTCACACTCCTCGCTTGAATCCTGAACGGCTGTAAGAGAAATTGCGAGGTCAGGCTTAAGAACACCTAGCCTGTCGACAGTAGTATCAGTTTCAATGTTGTCGTGATCATTGATTTACTTGTTTTTGAGGCAGACTGACGCGCCAAGACTATGGCTTGATAGATGTAACGGCGGACATGACAGGTCTGGCCGGGCGCAAAGCTGCTGATAATGCGGCAATTACGCCGGGTTGGTGGAGGAAGATACCATGCACAGCTGGGGTAAATTACACGAACTATTGGGATACACACTCAAGGGAGCCGCTTATCCCATACCGCAATGCAGCGATCTTGTGGGTCGCCCAACCCTGCTAGAGAATTATTTAGACTCAATCTTCAAACTCTGTCATCACCAAGTGCATGCTCATTTTAGAAGACAGAGGGCGTGGGATCTAGCTGGCTTTACGTAAAACAATACGCCATGTAGCTGGAATTCTTTCACTGACGGGAGGGTGCGCCACCTATTTGTTACCTTGCGGCAAATGAGCAGACTTGCAGCATGAACTACAGAGTACAGCCGCTGCATTTTGACATAAACAGGGGGCCCAACTGCTCCGCTACCAGATACAATAGCTAGCACGAAGGAAGCAAGAAGATAGATCTTGATAAATATACTAATTATCATAATATAACCCTTCTTGTTTATTAAAAAAATCACCTCGTTGAGGTTCACCATGTCCTGCTCTGCCGCCCTCGTTTCAAGTGGCACGTTAGGGCTATCAGCGGGCTAGGCTAGTATATAGCCGCGCCACGCTCGGCCTACTACTGAGAAACTGGTATGATAGCGTAAACTGTGCTTTAGTATATGCCGATGCTGGTAGTAGACGTTTCTGGCGACGATTAACACGTCAGAGCGGGGTAGCATTCCTTGGCCGCCACTACCATTCCAGAACTAATTAGGAGACTGTAAAGTAAACGCATCTACGACTCACTATAGAGTAAGCCAATTCCGTTTGCGAAAGTGCGACCGAGCTGCAGCTGGCGCGTCGTTGGTCTCTTGTCTTCTCCTAATGAGCTTAACTCTCCCGTTTCTCATCTACACGATAACCCAAGTAGCGTATACTAGAGGGCGAAAACCTACATGACTACAGAAATCCGTAGGATTGGCCAGACTTTTGCAGATATGATTAACTCTTGTTATATAACTAGATAACCAAGTCTAAGTACAGTCGTTACTTTGATACCTTTTAGTAGTCCTTGTTCTAGTTTTAAAAAAGAAAGTAATTTTGTGGTTATTTTGTCATTATCTTAATACGAAGTAAGCGTAATTAATAAATCACATTTTACACAAGATCTTGCCCTAGCCCTTGAGACTTAAACAGACACAAGGTCCCAGCGGCGGGCATTATCATGAGGATCGGGTTTCACAATCTTGACGTCGTAGTCCCACGCACCGACAACCCGATTGTCATCATTCATAAGGCTGATGATGCCCTGATTGTACTTGAATTGCTGGCCCTCGCCCCTGTAGCCCTCCTGTGTGGCGGTAGACTCGGGTTGGAGGTTTTTGAAGGTGAGGTAGAGGTTTGAGTGCACGTTGACGAGGCGGTTGTCCCGGCAGGTCCAGCGCTGGTTAGAGTTATCAGCGGGTTTGTAGTTATAGTCAATGATGGGATTGCCGGCGTCGGGGGACGCGTCCTTGTCGTCGAGTACGCGTTGGTTCTCGCGGTTGCGGATGATGAACTGGCCAGGGGGGAAGGACATTTTGGAGGAGTGATAAAGAGTATAGTCAGAGCAAGAAGAATATAGAGTATACTTGGCTATACAACTAGGTATGTCTTATGCGGGGAGTTGCTCGTGCTTATATAGCTAATCCAGTAACTAAGCTTTTCTACTAATTTGCTAAATTCCATAATAAGGAGATATGCTATTTACTACGTAATAGAAATGTAAAAGTTTACTATATAGTATAATGTCACCCTATTACCTTGTAGTGATATCACCTGCCGATCCGCTGAATGTTATAATGAGGGGAATATGCTATTTACTACGTAATAAAGATGTAAGAGTTTGCTATATGGTATAACATTAGCCTAGAACTACAAGGTTAGAGTTATTAGTATATTAGGATATAGAAAGTAGTTCTATATTATATATATTGTCGAGTATTACCAAGGTCTACTAAAAAGTCAAACCTTCGCTACTTGTAATAATCTTTGCTGTGTAAAATAACCTTTGCTGCTTGCAATATGCCTTTGCCGCTTTCAACAAGCCCTCGCTGTTTGCAATAACCTTTTGTTATATCCAGGCATTCGATTGGTAGCGGGTAGTCATAGCCTTGGATATTAGAGAGAACGGCCTCGTATAGCGGTAGGAAGAAGGATTGACGTAGTACCTCTCTCTTGTCTTGTGGTGTCTTAGATCTCGTCCCATTGGGCTTCTCGAGCGCTGGGTGTAGGGAGAGACCAGTTTGTGTCTGTTCTTGGCCTATTTGACCAATTTCTAGAGGCTGGATTACGATGATGACTCCTCTACGTATTGACGGAAATTATTCCGGAGAGCCTTTTGGATATGGCGACCTTTTCTGTTATGTGCCTGGCCATGCACTTCGTAGTCGTCGTCGTCTTGTCTTGTCCGCTGCCACTTTCGTTGTGGTTGCTGGACCTCTGTATATATATCTTTATATTCTTAGTTAAAGCCCGCGATAGATTTAGGGCGACGGGTTAGACTAGAGAGTGGATGCCTCAATGCCTGCTTCTGAAGCAGATATGATTTTGGCTATAAAACTCTCTTCATCTTTGAGCTCCAGAGATATATAGTGAGGTAGGCTGTTGACCGACTTTACGCCGCATGTGGCGAATCAAGGGAGGCGAGGGCACCATGAGCCGAGCAAGACACGAGCTATCAGAAAAGTGAAGGACTTGGAGGAATGTTATGGTTCTAATAGAGAAAAAACTACCTGGAGGTCATTGAAGATGGGAGATATCCTCGGTCAAGTCAGCCAGTGGCGGCATGTACAGTGGGCAATACCGCCAGATCAATACACAAGCAGAAGGTTACCGTGATCTTGCGAATCAAACAAATAAAAACTATAGCATACACCAATTTCAATACTTTCAAGCACAACTAGACAAGTTTGATAATGCTTTGACAACAGAACCTTACAAATTAACCTTACGAAACGCCCTGTGATGCAGTTCCAGACAAATTTGTTAAGAACTGCATCATCTAACTAGGTACCTCCCTCTAGTTGGGGTCGTGCCACTCATCCTAGTTCTCAATACGTCTGACACCACTTTACTTTGTTTCGTATGCGCCCCTCACGGCGCTGCGAGATCTACCTCTCCATCTTAGAAATCGTTGGTGGCCCGCGCCCGTATCGAACCGCCGCGCCCATGTCGATTCACCGCGCCCTTCAATACGGAAACATAACCGGCGGTAACCTTGGAGAATAGATAACGTTGATTGGCCATGAAACTTTAATCATCAATTTTTTAACGGTCGAGATTGGTTACCTTCCTATGGAAAATAGCCAAGTTAGTAATCCACAAACGACGTTAGGCTTCATCGACAAATAGGAACTTATAAATCAACCTTTGTAAACGTCTTATAAATGTCATTTGCAGACAAATCTCATGACATGTAGATTGAATACTAGGTCACGGGTAACGAACATCAAACTCGTAATTCAAGAAGATTAATGTCTATTTAAACCAACCAACTCGCCTCCTTGATCTCTTAGCACACAAATTGCCTTCACATAAAGCAACAAACTACGCTACTATCACAAAAGACATCATCATAAAATATCAGAGATAACATATCCAAAATGGCTTACTCTATTCCAAAGACAACGAAGCAGTGGAACGTCACCTCACAGGACGGCCAGGACGGCTTCAACGCCCTGAAGCTTTCCAACGCGCCGGTGCCTGAGCTCGGCGCTAGTCAAGTTCTTGTCAAGCGTAAGCAGCCTCTCAAAGTTTGTCGTGCATAATACGAGATGCTAAGTTCGATCTAGTGCAAGCCGCATCGCTCAACGTGAGTGATATCCCAAACGATGATGAAATCCAACAGCTAGTTAATATTCTTCACAGTACCGTGACCTGATTATTCCTCTCGGCAAGTACCCGTTCAAGACGAGCCCCAACGTCATCCCCGGATCTGATGGGGCAGGCACCGTTATTGCCGTCGGGAGCCAGGTCTCTCGCTTCAAGCCGGGCGACAAAGTGGTCACTTTGTTCAACCAGGAGCACATTGGTGGGCCGCTGACCGCCGAGGCAGCCAGCTCCGGTCTCGGCGGAGCGATCGACGGGGCGCTCCGCTCGGTTGGGGCTTTCAACGAGCAGGGGCTGGTGCATCAGCCCAAGAATTTGTCCGCCGTCCAAGCCGCGACCTTGCCCTGTGCGGGACTGACAGCATGGAACGCGCTGTACGGGCTCTCCGATAACCGGGTGACGGCGGGCCAGTGGGTTCTGACGCAGGGCTCCGGTGGTGTGAGCATCTTTGCGCTTCAGTTCGCAAAGGCGGCCGGCGCCAGAGTCATCGCAACGACAAGCTCCGACGCAAAGGCTGCATCGCTCCGGGCTCTCGGTGCCGATCACGTCATCAACTACAAGGAAAACCCCCAGTGGGGCGCGGAAGCGCGCAAGATTACAGGCGGTGTCGGTGTCGACCACATTGTGGAAGTCATTGGTCCAAAGTCCATGGCGCAGGGTCTGAAGGCGATCAAGACTGGTGGTGTCATCAGCATCATTGGTTTCGTCGGCGGCGAAGCTGAGATTCAGCCTGGCTTCCTCGACTGCCTCATGAATCTGTGCACGGCTCGCGGCCTTATGGTCGGTAGTCGTGCCCAGATGGAGGAGATGTGCCGGGCCATCGACGCGAACCCCAAGATGTTGAAGCCAGTAGTCGACAAGAAGCTGTTCAAGCTGGAGGACGTCAAGGAGGCATACGAATATCAGTGGTCTGGCAAGCACGTCGGTAAAGTGTGCATTGAGATTGCGTGAGGCCTAAAACGAAACTATGAGGATTCGTCAGGCGAAAAAAGTTTCCGCCGCGCGCAGGAGATGTGCTCTTTCATTCACATAGTGCCAAGTGTAGTGTATGGAAGAGCTAGTTCTTCTCGATAGTACTAATGGCGCCTTACGACTCTATGGGTGTCGTGCCGTCGATTGCCTGATTAGACTAGCTAGAATCACAATTACCATGATTTAGTTTTCTCACATAATAGGCATTTCATATGCCACTATTTCCTAGAGCGAACGCTGTGGCGTCGAGGCATCGCAGCCGTTAAAGAACGAGAGCAATGATAAAACTCATGAAAGTAGGTAACGTGACTCTGTTCAATGAACCGAGCAAAAATGCGTACATTACAAGTCTCTCACGCTGGTACGGCTTCTCTTCTAAGGAAGGATGGGTTCCGAGTGCTCATGATGTGATTTGACTCCAAAATTCAGGCCGCGCACTATAGATTCTATTGGTTTCATGTAATAATAATAATTATTAATAAGATGATTAGTCTTAATTTATGTTACTGATAATTATCTTCCAAGTATATATATAATAGCCTTTACTAATACTAATAGTATTCTATAAATAAAAGTAGGCCCTTCCTAAGTTTTAGCTACTGAGGAGGCTGTATTCAGCTGCGCGACTTGGTAGGCGTAAGATTTCCACCTGATGTTACTACTTAAATATGCAAACTTGATTTGAAGACTCTTCTCGTGTGAAGTGGTGTTGCCAGCACCTTGCAATAGAGGGACCGTGGCACACTAACCTCTTTAAGAATGCCATACAAATAACAGTACCGGACTTCTAGGGCTTGTCAGACGGATTCCGTTCTCTGTACCTTTCGCAGTGCTCCCTGTGCGTTTGATAATCATCTCCTTGACTAGAGAGTGCGACTTGTAGTGGTGCGGCTCATCACGACCGCTAACCAAGTCACACTCCGTACTCGGTCGTTTTCTCCGAAGCCCGGTTAGGCTACATGACTGAGCAACAATCATGGTCTAGATAGAACGAGGTCATTATTAACGGCCTATAAGTTAAAGTAGTGGTATTTGATACGTACCATAGCAAGCGCGACAGCGAGCCGCGGCTAGCGGCTTTAGTCCGCCACACTCCGGGCAGCTGTCTTTATTGTAAATGTCAGCCCAGTCTAAATGTTTCTGAAATCAAAGCATGATGCCAATAAACGGGTCACAGTGCTCTACGCAGAAGTGACTGGAATCGAAGCGTCTAGCACCATCACTTGAGAAGTTATGAACAGCTCGAACGACTTACGAAATTTGCAAAATCGAGTTCGACGGTTGGGGCTTAAAACAACGACCGGTGACTCGCAAGTCTCAAAAGCACATCTAGGAGGGCGGTTGTATGTGGGATACATTACGAAAATGAATCAGGGCAGTGAAAGAGGAAAGTACCTGAACGCGGGGCGGTATAGGTGCCTGACGACTTAATAAGTGCCGCAGGTTCGCAGATGAAAGCTTAAGAGCGAGGGGGCCGTGGCAGAGAGGGCGGAACGACGGAAGCTGCTTCTGCGTACTTTTGGCTCTTGCTTTCTTTTCCCCCCTCCACCATACTCGCGACAACTGCTTCCCTTTCTGCGCAGGGTACGAAGTACGGAGTGGTAGGCCGCTACCTATTTACAGAAGAGGCTGTCTACAGAGCTGCTCGTAAGCGTCGCATTCGTACCCAATCAGGGCGAGGCATATTGTGATAAATGCATGTGTAAGACATGTCCTAGACTTATTTTCAGCTCGAGATATTTAGCACAGCTCTGCGATCTCACCTCCGTTCGTGGATTCTGGATCAGCGTGCGGACAACACCGCACTCAGCTTCATCCGGAAAAGACTGTCCGATCGGTGTTCAGACACAGGGCAAGCCAACAAAGGAAGAAGACTGATGTTGCGATTCTAATTTCGGCAGCGTCGTTTTGGAACTTGAACTTGCGGCCAGAGACACGTGTGTTGGCTAGACAGTCTTGAGTCTTTTTCAACGGCCAAGGTTATGCAATCTGTGTGTATCTCCGATTCTTTGAATGGTGTGCGGTCAAGTACCCAAGTCACGATGTCTGCGTGGTCGACCACAAACGACAGCGTTTTACCGGCTCGTCCGCCAGGTGGGACATGCTCTTGTTTTCGAATGGGACAAGGTAAATTTACTCAGGTTTATCTCGCGGAGCGTCAGGTTTAGCTGATGCGTTGCATGTGCCCGCCTGCGGCCGTATTCAGCCTGCGTTCAGCCTGTCAGATGTGCTCCCGCGAGCCTCGCTGTTCAATGTGACTTGTTCCACGCGACAGGGCCATGTCTTACAAAGGCAGGCATCTCGCCGCAGCTGTCAACTTGGTATTCTGCACCTTCCCCCCGGGCAAAGAGCCCCAGCCTCAATCACCGACAATGCGGCCCGAGAAGTCTCGGTCGAGCTAAGCCTTCTATTGTGTTATAAACTTGTGTCTCGGGGAGATGAGGTGTTCCACCGATCTTGCTCTCCATTCCCCTGGATTCCTATACAAACGTAGTTGTAGCCGTCGTCGCAACCTGGTGCGCTGACTTGAGCAACTGCGCTGCGCAACACGACACAAATTTCGGGAAGGGAGACCGTCATCATCTTGGAAGAGAAAAACAAAAAGAGATCATGCCGATTTCGTCTTCGTTTGGCATCAAGTGCCCCGACAACAGCCGCTTTTACAGCGGCAACAGCACGGGCGCCTTCCTCGGCTGCTGCACCATCGACCCGGCCACCACAAGCGACGGCCTTTGTCCCAACGAGAGTCTGCGCGCGACGACGTTCAATTCGGCTGCGTACGGCAGCATTCCCAAGCAGGCATGCGCGGGACCAGACGTCGGAGCGCAGTGGTTCGTCTGCGCCTACACAAAGCCGCCGTTTATGGGCTGCTGCGTCGCTGATGCCTGCAAGAAGGGCTGCGCGCCGACGGAGCTACGGCCCGCGAAGCTAAGCAGCATCGTCGAGGACGCCAATGTGTTTATCGACGAGTCATCATCTGTCTCGACCTCTACCGCAACGTCGAGCTCGGCCTCCAGCACACCCACCGCGTCGCCGTCCTCAACAGCGTCGGCGGCGGCGACGTCGAAGAGCGCGCATCAAGGCATGCAGCCCGGCACCGTGGCAGGACTGGCCATCGGTACGGCCGCCGGCGTTTCGGCAATTGCGTTGTTGATTTTCTGGCTGTTGCGGCGAAGACGGGCTCCGGCGTCGGCGACGCACGACTATGGGCTGCCGGGCAGTGCGCCAGACAGCCAGTGCCAGACGCCGGCGGCGTCGGCTTGGGCATTTGATGATCGCTCAGCGGTGTATGCGGGGCACTTATCGTCCGCGTCACTTCATCAGGGCGGTACTGATGGCGGTCGGCATTCTATCCCGCCAGAGTATTCGGCCGTGGCAAAGCACAGCTCGTCGCCGTCGGAGCTCCCGGGCAGCGTCACGACGACCGTTTTTGAGCTGCATGAGGAGACTTCGCCACCGCTCAGGAGTGATGGATTCGCTCCCCGTTGACATGGAGCGGCAAAGAAGAGCGGGTTATGCTGTACCTTTTTTTGGATAATCCTATCAAGCCCGCTAAACATCTATCGTTTTGATCGTCAAAAAAAGATTTTTAGTCTTGAATACTCAAACTCTGGGTGAGCTATTCCGGCCTTGATCATCGAAATCGTCAGTGGTGCTGGCTACATACCTAGTAAAACAATGATATAATTTGTGTGGGGCTCATCGAGGCTCAGTTTGTCAGGTTCAAGTAGCGCTGCTTATTTAGATTCTTCTCTTGGAAAGGAAATTACGTTGGTGAGACTTTTTAGACAGGCATTTTAATTAGTTGTTTATATATAGCCCCTCCTTTATAACCGGGGTGCCGGGACAAGGCCCCGGGCAGCCGGGGGCCACCCACACCGTATTGTCGCCTCGATCGGCAACTAGCGACGCAAAGGGATCTGTTAGCTCAAGGTTGTTTTGATCCACAGTGCATCAAATGCGAAAGCAAACATTGTCAACGTTGCTGCCGCAAAGTCGATGATACTATGACGAAACCAACCTTGGCCGTCTTTATTAGGGCTTGCGCCATGCACTTTAACAGACCCGTGACTTTCGCAATGTGATTGACACTGTATCCTTGACCGGCTGGCAGTACCGATTTTCCCACCAATCAGCACAAATGGCATTATCGACATGCCAAAGTGCTGCGATATCGCCATAAAAGATGAGACTGCTTGCTGCGCCCAGAACACCCGCAATAGGGCCGGCAAGCCAAAGAGACTGCCAAAACATGATGTATTGATGCCACGACCACTGTCCCTACACCCATCAAGCCACATCGATTCTGTCGGCCCGCCTTTAGGGCTGGGAAGAACGATCTGGCGTCGTCTGATGCCGGTGAATACGTGCGGTCTGGCGGTACGCCATTGCCAACAATGTATTATCTTTAAGCGGCGTAATGCTAAATAATTTATCCTGGGTCTAATCCGTACATATCCTCGCCTTCTTATATACCCCTTGTTCCTCAGGGCCTCGTTGCCGTCTTCAGAGTCGCCTTCCTTCTTCCATTGTCGTTTTTCTTCCTCCATAGAACATATTATATCGCGTTAGGTCATTGAATGCCTCCATTTAGAATCCCATCTTTTGCTTTAGTCGTAACAGCTTGTGGTGGATGGCTGTTGACGCTGATTTAGCTTTAGGTGTAATCTGTATTACTATTTCTGAGCTGGGTGATCTCTAATGCCATCCGGGAACAATCACCGACAAAAGTGCATAGGCTTTTCATAGTCCAAGGTCAAGTTAGCACGATGGCACGCTAATTTTTGACTCTCTGTTCAAGGCCTTTATGGGTCAGGTTTTGAGGATCGTTGATGGATCAAGATGGGCGTTCTCTTTGGCATCCTTCTCCCCACTTCTGTCTCACATTATTACGACGTTTCAGCTTTTTTGGATACAAGCAGATATGGCATCTTCGGATGGATCGTTGGCAAAGTGTAGGTCATGTAGGGCTACTAGTTTCAGCAGTAATGAAAATTGGGCTCCCTGTTGCTGTCTCCGCCACGTACTTTCGCAGTCGGCATACCAATCGCACTGATTGGAACTACACTCCCAAAGAATTTATCCGAGATTGAGCATAATTTCTTTTGAAGCTGGCCAAGGTGCAATTGAATCCGATTGCCCGGCGCCTGCGACAGAAAGCGCACGAATCCAACACGGCACTGCGCACAGAGCTGAGTGGCATGAACCCTTCCCTCCCGCGAAATCACCCTTGTTTTATTATTAGCGGTAATAAAGCGCTCACACCCACTTCCAAAACGCTCCTCTGACGCAATGCAGACTGAGAACAGGACAAGCCACCTGACTAAAGAACGCCAAGCTGAACGGGTCGGCAACATTACTCGTTTATAGCGACGGCCCTTAACATGAGCAGGGCATGGCGAAATATGGATTGACTGTTTGCCGACGGGATAATATTTTCAGTGGCAAGCTAAAATATCCTCACTTTTCCAATATGCCTCGAGTTGAGTTTATTCTTGGGCTTTGTTAAATATAGGTTCTTATGCCAGCTGATATTAGCGTCAACTCGGGGGATTGGCTCGTGCTCTTCCGGCTCGTCCGCACTAGCGCATGCGGCACTATCGGCCGAGGGGCTTCAGGACAGGTATGGTATAAGGAAAGATGCCAGCTGAAGGCTGACAAAGTCCCTTCGTCGCGTCGGACAAGTACGACAAAAATGGACTAAAGTGACAATCGCTATAGTGGTGAAATTTTTTTTCATCGAGTTTTTCCCCTTTACCCGGACTTACAACACATGCGGGAAAAGCTACCATTCATGTCGACTGGCCTTGTTGTTGGCAGGGAGTAAGAGCAGCAGCCTATCCGTAGTGCTAGTTAGTAGATGTTTTTAGTAGAGATTTTCTCGGTTACATGGATGCATATTTATTTTTCGCTGCATGCGTCAGGCTTGCTTTTGTTGCATAAATAAAAAAAAAATTCAGACATTGAATAACCTCTCTTGAGCCACTTGAGCCACCTCGGCTTAGCTCAAGCGGCCTTGGATAGCGGAGAGGAGCAGCGTAGCTGGAGGAGAGCGTAGCTGGAGGAGAGCGTAGCTGGAGGAGAGCGTAGCTGGAGGAGAGCGTAGCTGAGGGCTCGAGAAAATCTCGTATAAATTTTTGCACATTAACGAGATATGATACAGCGCGCCAGGGCCAAAACTGGAATGCGTCGTATGATTGTGCCGAGATTTCAGCTTGTGTGGCTTGCATACGCAACACCAAAAATGCGGATGGCTTTGAATTGTGGGGCCTAACGGCGCTGTGACTGGCTTACCGGGGGCGTTCTAGACCCTGGTCAACATCCGTTTGCAGCCGCTATGGCTTAGAGTTCGAACGAACCATGAAACTCAAAACGACTAACAGCAAGCGAGGACCGTTGCTAAGAGAGCAAAAATCAAGAATGCAAGCCAATAAGCTTTCGACTCCAAGTGGTTGGGCCAAGGACTTTCAGCTGTCTTGCAAGAAAAGACTCGCCGTTCTTGTGCATGCTTCTGGCCCTGTCTATATAAACGCATCACGTCCATAAAACTGCACATGCAGCGTGATTTTCACACCTCGTAATAACCAGCTATATAGTTTCTTCCTCTGTCAAATCACAAACCACCGTCTCTCTCCCTCACCGCGAGAGCCAATCGACAGATTTGCAAAATCCCACGCTGCGAGCCCGCCCACCGACAGAATGGCAACGCCGGATAGTGAGCCTAGCCAGTCGGCACTGGGCATTGGAGGCAATAACTTCACCACCGCCAGCCGAGACCGCCCAGTTCCTAGCCAGTACAAGAGTATCATCACAGTCTTGGTGGGAGAGTTTTGCGGAACATTCATGTTCCTGCTCTTGTCCTTTATGGGAACACAAGCAGCCATCGACAACAATAACCCGAGTGACCCGTCAGCCCGCTTGTCACCCTCGAGTCTTTTGTACGTCGCAGCGTCTTTCGGTACTGCCCTGGCCGTCAATGTCTGGATCTTCTATCGTGTAACCGGAGGAATGTTCAACCCTGCTGTAAGTTAAAAACTCCCACTGACCGTTTCGCAGCTGAGCCAGCTGCTGACATCTCACACAGGTTACCCTCGGACTCGTTCTCGTTGGCGCTGTCACGCCTATAAGAGGAGCATTAGTCATTCCCACTCAACTTGTTGCTGGCATCGCAGCTGCGGCGGTCACCGACGGGTTGCTTCCAGGCCCGCTGGGCGTTGCAAATAAATTGGGTGATGGAACAAGCATTGTGCAGGGACTCTTCATCGAAATGTTCCTTACTTCTCAATTGGTTCTGACTGTGTACTTCCTCGCTGTCGAGAAGCACAGGGCCACCTTTCTTGCTCCGATCGGTATCGGCATCGCCGTTTTCATCGCGCATATTTGTGGTACCAACTTTACCGGCACGGGAATCAACCCAGCGCGTTCCTTTGGTCCTGCCGTTGTGACGAGGTTTGTAGGATACCACTGGATTTATTGGCTGGGACCTGTCATGGGCTCGGTCTTGGCCTATCTTCTCTACACACTCCTGAAATGGCTGGACTACACCACTGCCAACCCCGGCCAGGACTCCGATGACCTTGAGAAGGGTCACCATTTTACTTCTCATTCGCGCTCCAATCTGTCAGAGAAACGGATAAATCTAGCTAGCCGAGATAGCACAGCTCGCGGCAGCAATCCCTAGGTAGATGACTAGCTCCGAAACGTTAAGTCTTGGAGGATATATATAGCTACTTTCTAAAATAATACTTTCTTCCTATCCATAGACATACTGCTCTAATTCGAAAATATTTATAAATGCGCTGCGGCATGCTTGTGTCTGCAGGGTTATAGTAATCGTATCTCAGTGATGAGTCTGGATAATCCACCAAAGAGATGATACCATGTCATCTGAGGCTGTTGCCCAGTGAATAGTCAGAACCGCTTGATTGAGGACGATGACATGTTTCTTTAAAGAATAGATTACCACACGATTGGGTGAGTTTTCCTTGACGAACCAGAGATCCACATCCACCATTTTCACCGTGACACAATTGTCGGACCCATGAGGGACAGTAACCTACGTGAGGCAGCAGGCGTCTGTTTTTTTTTTTTTTTTTGTGTGGTCTGACAACAATCACCACTACTCGTGCTCGCCCCTCACATTATTGTCCCGTGTCTAGCAATTTGGCCGTGCTCTGCACTCGGGGGCTGGCATGTCCCAGCCCCTTTCTGTATGTATCCATCACAACCTTTTCCCAGTTGGTTTCTGACTATTTGAAAGCTGAATCTGGGAGGATGGCGCGTTTCTGATTCTTTCACTGCACCCTAGCGTGAGCACCCGCATGTACTTTGCGTTTCAATTTAGCGAAGCGCGTTGGGCAAGTGCATTCACTGGCTGCTCACAGCCATTCTTCCACGAAGCCTAGCACGAGCCCAATGGTCAAGCTCAATATCGGATATGGTGACTGCAAATTGGACACCTCCAACCTCGTTGACGGTAGAATTGTCTCTCTAGATCTGGAGTCTGGCTTTGAGCTGGATCATGACTGTGAATATGTGATGGAATTAGGCCGTGCCGCGCTTCTGGGAGTATGGAACATGTTCCGAGAGCAGTACGAAAAGTACGGCGAGATTGAGTTGTGGGATACTTGTCAAATATCTCTCATTTGCGCCAAAGAATGAAACAAAAAGCATCAAAGATAATCGGAAAATCAAATAGCAAGAGGCCGAATATGATGTCATCGCGTATGTGGTGCGGGCACATGTAGTTGCGAGTCTCCAGGCGTTCGGTCACAGGTGGATAGCTACAACAGGGAGCGTATCTAGGCGCGGGCCAAACCGTTCATGTGGTAAATAACGTGGGCCACCCCGAATCGGCCCCCACTCAGCAGGGTCAACGCTATCACGAAGCGCCATGTATTTAGGAGCTTTATCTTACGAATTAACTACACACAAGGCAGCCAGAGAGGTCAGCTAAGGGAACGACTAGACAAACCCCTATTTATATATCAAATCGGGATGCTGATTTTGTGAGTGGAATATGCCGTATGTCCCCTACGTAGCTTGGTTTTAGTATGGTAACAGGAAGTGTCAAGGTCTACGCCTTGTGAGGCAGCACGCTGCCCTGGACCGACCATCTCGGGAAGTGTAGTTACCACTCCGCAGCGCTCCGTCATTAATAAGGTACGAAGCACAGCAGCTGAACAGCTGCTTTTGCATACAGTGGGTGTACCTGTCCCTGAAACCTCGCCAACAGAGCTGGACGGACGTGCCAAACACTTGGGTGGAGACTGGGCCCGCCTTCTGCACATATCCCCGCAATTACTTCTCTTTTGACCCGATTAGATTTTTCCACAGTCTGGAGATTCTGTCCAAGTTCGACCCAAGCCAGAAAATTCTGCCAATTCAATTTATGATCATAGCATTCACCTACCATCCAGAAACACTGCCTGCGTAATGCGTGTAGCACCGTCCGTCCGCGCCGTTGTGGGGCCGCTTGCTGTACCTTGCCTTAACAACCTTACGCTAAGACGCTTTCAGCCTTAGCCTTTTCCAGCGTCAACTCGTCACTCGTCACTCGTCATCCGTCCTCTACCTACGGTTAGCCTAGCCGTGCTGAGGCAGCCAGTTGACTCGTCTCCAATCCAACCGCATCTACCACGGCCCATCTCCGCACAGGCATCATCGAAACGCTGTCATCTCAACAAGTCCGCATCACGGACGCCTACCTGCACAGCGCCATGAAATCCCTCGGGAGCATGCTGTTCGGGATCGCCGCAGCTTTGCCCGCCATCGCTGCTGCCCTGCAAAATGCCTCCTACCCGACTGTTGACATGCTGAGAGCGCAGCTAGCTCTCATGGGTGACAACGATCGTCCGGACGGCTGCCCCCCATGGTAAGCAAACACCAAACTTCGTCCATCGAGCGCGACAGATTCGAGTCTCTTTTACTGACTCATCTTTCTTGCACAGCTTCAACTGCCTCCTTCCCGCCCATACCTGCACCCAGTACGCTGGCTGCAATGAATTCAACGGCATCTGCGATTGCCCCGCTGGTTTCGGTGGCGATGATTGCCTCAAGCCTCGTACGTCGACCCCAATGCATCACTCCGACGACTTCACTACATGCTGACCAGTGCGTGACTAGTTTGTGGCTCTCTGGCTCGTGGCCGTGACCGACCCATGCGATCTGGCGACCGCTGCGAATGCGACGAGGGTTGGGGCGGCGTCAACTGCAATGTCTGCACTCAGGACTCTGCCTGCAACGCCTTCATGCCTGACGAGACTGGGGGTGTCTGCTACCGCAGTGGTGAGCTGGTCCGGACCAACCACCAGATGTGTAACGTCGTCAATAAAATGATTGTCCAATTGCTCGGCGACCAAGTCCCAGAGGTCACCTTTACTTGCGACGCGGAAAAGGAAGAATGCGATTTCCAATGTAAGCAACGACACAAGACAAGTCCTGAAGCGCCCGTGTGCTGACGCTCCTTAGTCTGGGTTGATCAGGTCGAGTCCTTCTACTGTCACCTCACCGAATGCGAGTCGAGCGCATCCTTCGGCGATACCACAAACGGCACATCGTATAAATGCAACAAGATTGAGTGCACCTGCATCCCTGACCGCATGATGTGTGGAAAGGATGGTTCTATGGATTTAACCGATTTCTTGGACGAAGCCATCAAGGGTCCTGCATCGTTCGAATGCACCAACGACAACGAGACGCTCCACAAGTGCGCGTTTAAGGAGCCCCAGATGGACCAGCTCATGACCGACCTGCTGGGTGACTCCAGCATCCTGCTTACCTGCGGTGCGGGCGAGTGCATGCACGAAACCGAAGTCCCTGGCTATCGACGGCCTGTGAAGCAAATTAACACTCCTCTCATTGCCGGCATCATCGCTGCCTGTGCCCTGTTTGTTGTCGCTGTCATTGTTATTACTTGGTATCTAGCTCGTCGCAGACTGCAATATGGCGCCATCCATCTTGATGACTCCGACGACGAGAGCACCAAGCTCATGGCCAACCACAAACCCGCGTCGCTACAATTTCAAAACGTGTCCTATGCTCTTAACGGAAAGCACATTCTTGCCGGGATCCAGGGAATCTCCCATCCGGGCGAGGTTACCGCCATCATGGGTGCGTCTGGTGCTGGCAAGACGACATTTCTTGATATCCTTGCCCGCAAGAATAAACGCGGCCAAGTTTCTGGTGATTTTTTTGTCAACGGCGAAAAGGTTTTGGATAACGACTACAAAAATGTCATCGGCTTTGTCGATCAGGAAGATACGATGCTCCCGACTTTGACCGTTCATGAAACCATCCTCAACAGCGCTCTATTGAGATTGCCTCGCGACATGACCCGTGTCAGCAAGGAACAGCGAGTTTTTGAGGTGGAAAGAGAGCTTGGAATTTACCACATCCGAGATTCGCTCATTGGGTCCGAAGAAGGCAAGGGGCGCGGAATCTCTGGTGGCGAAAAACGACGCGTTGGAATTGCCTGCGAACTGGTTACCAGCCCTTCCATTCTCTTCCTTGACGAGCCTACGAGCGGTCTCGACGCGTTCAACGCTTACAACGTCATCGAGTGCCTCGTCACACTGGCCAAAAACTACCAGCGAACCATCATCTTTACTATTCACCAGCCACGCTCCAACATTGTCGCCCTATTTGATCGGCTTGTGCTACTTGCCAAGGGTAAGACTGTGTACTCTGGCAAGTTCTCGGATTGTCAACCATACTTTGATGGCATTGGATATGAGTGCCCACCTGGTTTCAACATTGCAGATTACTTGGTAGATCTTACAATGCACGCCGGCCGAGCTGACTCTATTGATGATGGCACTGTCGGTGCTGACTCTGCAAGCGTCGGACCAAGCAGCACTAGAGCTGTCAAGTCTATTGCCAGTGTATCCGGTGCCAGCATCGGAGAGGAACGCTCGGAAAGCTCATCCTCCCGGCCGAGAGCCAAGCGTGCCGACTCCATCCGTACTCGACAGGAACGCGAGCTCTTTACACGCAGACGCACTGCTGATACCGCCGCATCCTCGGATGCTGGTGGCGAGGAAGTAGGGGCATACAAGCTTCAAAAACACCCTGTCACAGCTCTCGGACAGCTACCCGAGGACCATCACGATTTGCCACCCGATGCGTTATCAGAAACCGATCTTGATCTGTTGTCCAAAACGTTTGCCCAGTCTCATATCGCCATCAGCACCTACGACGAGATTCAACAGTCTATTGCGACTGCTCAAGATGCTAATGGTTCCAACGCCAATGGATACACTGTAGATGGTCCGAACATCAACATCAGTGCTGTCGGAAAGGGTTACCACCGCATCAGCTACCCTCGCCAATTCATTATTCTTTCGCATCGCACCTTCAAGAACCTTTACAGGAACCCAATGCTGATGCTGACTCACTATGCCATTGCCATTGTCCTTGCAGTATTTGCCGGTTTCCTCTTTTACGGACTCACTGATGACATTCCTGGCTTCCAAAACAGACTCGGTCTATTCTTCTTCCTCCTGGCACTGTATGGATTCAGCACACTCACAAGTCTGACTGTGTTTGCCAATGAGCGTCTGCTCTTTCTGCGCGAACGAGCCAATGGATACTACTCACCAGCCACCTACTTTGCAGCCAAGGTGCTCTTTGACATTGTGCCGTTGCGAATTATTCCGCCTATTCTGATGGGCTCTATTCTGTATCCGATGACTGGCCTGGTACCCGATTTCCCCCATTTCATCAAGTTCATTATTGTGCTTGTGCTTTTCAATCTCGCTGCCGCGGCCATTTGCTTATTTATCGGCATCATCTTCAAGGATGGCGGCGTGGCCAATCTCATTGGCAGCTTGGTCATGCTGTTCAGTCTTTTGTTTGCGGGCTTCCTGCTCAATCGTGAAAAGATTCCAGCCAGTGCCGCTTGGCTGCAGAGTATATCGATTTTCCACTACGGATTCGAAGCGCTCATTGTCAATGAAGTGGTTGGTCTCACACTCATTGACGAAAAGGTTGGCATCCCCATCAAGGTGCCGGGCGCTACTATTCTCAGCACATTTGGCTTCCAGAACGGTGCTCTGTGGTATGACATTCGCAACCTGGGCATCTTTGCGGCCACTTTTATCCTGGTGGCTTATGCCGCCATGCACATTCTTCTTGTTGAGCGCAGATAGCATGCACTTGCTGTGCGACTCTCTGAGTGGAAAGCAGTTGCATTTTGTTTGAGAGCGTTAGACAGGTCATCTTCTTTTGACCTCTATATTTCTTTGCATCGTCGTTTGACTTGAGCGTTTTAACATGAATGTAGTTGACTTTGGCAAACTTGGTATATAGTGTAGGAGTACAAGATGAACATGAAAGAACGCTCACGCCTTGACTGGAACAGATGACGATTTTTAGTTGTGAATGTACATGTTGTATTGGTAATTTTACACGGATATGCTGACAGAGGTTGCACATGGTCTTTTACATGCTCCGTCGCTCAAGGTCCTAATGCTAATATGCTTTTTTTTATGCCATCTTGCCGCCAGTCAGCTCTTCCGAAATCTTTTTTGTACGCTTGACGGAGTGATCAAACTCGGACTCGTTGGCATTGGCGACGTTGGTCGAGGTCCTGCTGACCGTCTCAAACATGGAGGCCAGGCCAGGGGGCGGGCCGTGGACGCCCCAGACGTTTTCGGTGGCGCCGGCGCGCAGGCCCTTGATGCCGAGCTTGCGGAAGTAGTCTTCGTGGAATATGGTGTCAATCTCGGCCTGGAGCGCGGCCTCGGTGACGATGAAGGTGGTGGCGTTGATGTAGAGCTCCATGAGGGCGTCGCGGCGGGCGTCGCGGCGGGCGCCCTCGAGCGCCTGCACG
>JAPERH010000231.1:0-71702 GCA_030411535.1 Beauveria australis
TGACAGCAGCAACAGATTGCAATACTTTTTTCGAACCATCAGCAGGTATCCCATGCTCTGTCTGGCCCGTGTGCAAGTTTTCCTGGCCAGAAACGCAGAGCCGGGTGCGTGGCGTCGGCTTTTGTCCGTCAGGTATAGGGTAGTAACTACCTTCCGTGCTTGGCTATTTCCTAGGAAGCCGCCCACTCGGCTCGCATGGTCTTATGGATAATGGTCTTGGTGGGTGCTATAAGAGTGCCTAGGGAATTTGGCTCTGATAGATCCCCGTGCTGTCGAGCGGCGTCTTTAGCTACTTATCGGCGGCTTCGTTGCAGTTGTAAATGTGATTCTTCAAGTGTGTTTCTTCTCTATCTAGAGAGATCAGATAGACCTCTTTATAGGTACAAGCAAGCTGCCTGCAGCTTGCTTTTGTTGCGTTGCGACACTATTGATACATTGTGATGTTTGATCCCTCGATAATTGCTTTTGGTAGCTTCAGCCTCTGTATCAGAGCTGCTGACGTCACCTGCCGTTCGAAAACAACTGTTGCCAGGTACGCCGACATGTGCCGGGATCCATCGGAGCTGCACATTCTATCCTTCGGTTCGGATTTTGTCGAATCCTCGTATAGCCTCCGCGAGGATATATTGACCAGATAGATGCTTTAGATTTTGCATTGCTTAAATGGCGGCCTGGTTGTCGGTAAAGATAGCACAGCGGCCAGGATGTGCGCCAGCTTATGAGACCTCATCCAGCGTTTGCAGTGCTAGAACCAGCCCTCTCAGCTCTGCTGCGTATACGGTAGACCTGTCAGATGTGCCTAGGTATTCGGTCCGAGTCATATAGTTGCCGTCGTTCTGAACAAGCACTGCGGCAGCCCCGACGTGGCCGTCAATGCCGCTGCCATCGGTATAAATACGAACTGTGTCAGGAGCCGTTACATCTTATTCTTCAATTACATTGTTCGCAGACTCGTTGATGCGGATGAAAGGCGGGCTCCACCACGGCGGCACTATATGCGACCGGCGCTTCTCAAGTTAACTCAGCTAAATACCATATATGCGTTCCAGGATATTTAACAGCTGATCTAAAGGGCTAAGTCTAGGGTCGCTAGTTAATGCCATGTTATCATATAGTGGACTAGTGCGGATGCGCATAGCTGCCTCTAGCGCAGTTTGTTCTATTTGCTGCTGCACTGGAAGCAGATGTGCTTCCACGTCCACCGCTGCTCCAGCTGTCGTCTGAAAGGCTCTGTGATGATCTGGGCGGCTCGCCGCTGTATCTTCCTGATTACTGCCACCATATCACTACCTCTGCTTCTGCGGCCTCCGATTGGCTTATGCTATGCTAAGCATCCGTATAGCATTTGAGGTATTATCATTGCCTTGTAAGCCTGTCGTAAGTTGACCAACTCCACGCCCCATGTCGATGAGGCTATAGCCGACAGAGCAGACAGGCTGAAGGGAAGTGCTTACAGTTGTTTTTACGGGGGCGTAGAAGTAGAAGGCTAGGAAGGGGCAAGTAAATGCATGGAAGGGTTACAACGTTTTTGGTGGGTGAGACTATTAGTGTAACCGCGGTTTGCGGTTCGGTTCGGTTTGAACACTCGGGAGAAACCGATAGTACGGTTCGTGGAGAGCAAATAAACCGGCGGTTTGGTTTGTCGAATATTTTTCAACCGGCGGTTCGGTTTGATCCAATTTGTCGGACCGTTGAGGCGGTTCGACGTGTTTTCTCGAACCGGTTACACTATTAAGAGCGCTGCTTGTGTTTATGGCGTTACTCTCAGAGCCTTACGAACATAGGTAAAGAAGTGCAAGAAAGCTTCATCGTGTATAAAATATTTTAGACGATCACAGCTATATGTCTTATGCACTATATAGAATATAGTAGAGAATTTTGCTCTGTATAGTTAATTAAACATCTGTAATCTTGTTAATTCGTGTAAAATCTACCTTGCTAACGACACCTATTTTTTAGGTATAACCCGCCCTCACCCCCACTGTTACCCCCTGCTCTTGACCCTGTACGTGCACCACCTATTATACTTTAAATTGCTGGAACTAACCCCGCTAGGCCTGTTTAGTGTGAACGGTGATTCCATTGTACGGAACTAAGTATTAGTATCACGACCTGAGCTTTCTATTCCCTGACACAGCACGCCAGAATTACGCGCTAATGATGTGCGGAGGCGTCTGGGTGAACAGACGATCAAGGGCCGCCGGAAGCATGGAATTCCACATCTTGCAAATCCTTGTCGACTAAGAATTCGCGAAGAGGCATAGCCCGGGTTCGAACCTTGCAAACATAAGCAGAGTAGCGAAGCCTCGAGAGCCGCGTCCAAGTAAAAAATGGCGAGTATCCAGTAATCGACTCGACGTGGTTACACTCCGGCCAGTCGTTTTCGGTCAGGTCAACCAAAACTTTCTTGTCAGCCGGAATAGTAGACACAAAGGTGGCAAAGCCTTCATCGCCGCCAAACTCGGATAGGAGCTGGCGGACGCGGTTAATGCCACTATTAGCGAAATACTCTGGCGTAAAATCGGTAACGGATGACATTAACTTCCCCAGACAATTGTGTTTGAGAGGGATTGGCCATGCGCCTGGCGAGAAGTTGAGCTGAGCCGATGCGGTCGGGAGTAGAATCAAGGAGTAGAGAAGCACACAAAGGTGTAAAAGAAGATTCTTGGTGATCTGACCGGCAATGGTGGTGAGGTGTCGGGCAGCGTACCTAACTCGTGTCCGGCCCGAACTCCTGGGCGTAGGGACATTGATTCGGAGTGTGCTCCTCTCTGACATTTCATCCATTTGAATCCGTTGGTTGTCGTGTATCGAATGAGTTGTAAAGGAGGATTGGAAAGTAATTTACGTGGTGCGTAGTCAATCTATATATTAACGCCCTAATCTCGTATAGCGGCTAGCGGCTAGCGGCTATACCCTATCTATGGTAATATAATAATACTATATTTATCTTTATAAGTATAGCGTGGTAGAAAATTCTTTTACGGCTATACCGAGTTAGTTAATATCTAATATAGTTCTTATTATATAGTCTCACAAAAGGATTCGCTCATCTTACGGACGCCTCACATGCAACTAAGCTTGGGTGTGGGAAAGGCGAAAGTGGTAAAGAAGTAATGGCGCTCCTTTTTGAGCAGCCAGGAGACGAAATTAGGAACGAAAATGGGCATGAGACTGTTGTCGAGCCACTGCCAGCGTTATATGGCGTTGAATCCAACTTGAAAGGAGGAAATGGTCGGGTGCCGCTGTCATGGGCTACTGAACGCGGGCAGAAAGCAGTTGTCAAACCCGCATTGACAGTGAATGATGTGAATGAGACTAGCACCCTCCAGCTAGCATCAAGCATAACCTGTTCAAGCGGGACAGCTGAGCTTGCTGCGCTCTTGCCGGAGAAGGATGCCAATGACACATGAGCAAACAACGAAGGGCGAACTCCGTTACACTGGGCCTCAGAGAATGGCCACGTCGAGGTGGTGAAGCTTTTCCTTGCATATAAGACAGACCCATTGTTGGTCATCAGTGGGGCGAGCAAAATAACCGCAGACGTCGACCATATGACTGCGCTACATTACACCGTGCCAAACACAAGCGAGGAGATGGCCCAATACTTATTGGATGCTGGCGTTTCGATTAACACTGGTGTGGCGAGGCGGGATTGGTCGAGGAGTAAACTAGAGATCAAAGCGCGATGCATACCGTATGCCGACAGTGACTCTGTGGTGCATTGCAGTATTCACTGCGGGCTTACGGCTTTGCACTACGCGTCCTTGACAGGGTGCAAGAAAATGACCGAATATCTGCTCGCCCAGGGAGCAAACCCAAATGCCCGCTCAGTGTACAATGAAACGCCTCTGCATCTAGCTCTAAAACGAGACCTGTACGGCCCTAGTTGGCATGACGCTCCGGATCGCTGGAATGATCCAGTTTACAGGATCGAGGGCGCGCTTGATAACATAGGCTATAATGCCAATGATGAGCATGAATATGGCGTGACGCGGGACCTCATTGAACAGCACAGATTAGCTGTTCTTACCTTGCTACTGAATAAGGGCTCGACCGATGTCAACGCCAAAGATAAGTATGGCGCATCCTCGCTACACTGCGTGAACTAAGAAAACGACAATGCCCCGGACGTCATCAAACTGCTGATTGAGAGAGGGGCAGATATCTCTGCGAGAAATAACCAGGGCCAGACAGCACTGCATCTGGCATGCTCCACAGAGTCCTTGTGCTCAGTCACGGCCCTTGTGAAGCAAGGGGCAGACATCGCAGCTGTTGACTTCGAAAGCCTCAATGCTGTCCACTATGCCGCGCAAAGTGGAAATACGAGACTGGTTCAGATTATGGCTCAAGAATGGCCCGCCACCCTAGTAGCGGCGCGAGACAAACGTGAGCGAAACGCATTGCATCATTTAGTCAAAAAATCGTACTACGCCGATGAAGAAGCTATTGTGTCTCTCGTGTCCGCAGGAGTCAGAGTTGAGGATCTGGACGATGAAGGCTCGTCGCCGCTCTCTCTCTATCTGACGGCTGACTGTCACGACCTATAAAGGGTCACGTGCGAATACGTAGCTATAAAAGGGCGAGAACGCCGCGAAGAACCACTAGAGGAGGGCTTCTCTTCTTTAGTGATTAATAAAGTTATTATTAGGAACTACTTACTATTCTCCCGCTATTTTCTAGTAATTATCTTACTATCTCTCCTTTTATCTTCTTTATACTAGCCGTATTCTTTGACATGGATCAAATGCTTCCATAGAATATGGAGCCGTTATAGGGGCTGGAAGCGGAGACGGCGTCCCAGCATTGCATTCTGGAGGTTGATGATCTCCTGGCTTGTCAGCTACAGGTGGTCGGTCGACAGGCCAACAGGGATCAGAAGTGCCGTGAGAGATTGACCGTGGCTCTTGGGGCGGAGAAGCCGAGCAAAAATCGTCGATAGTGGAATCTAAAGGCCCTGACAGAACGCTAGGTGGACGGCGAAACTGTCTAAGGAGAACTTCAACCTCATCAATGTCTCGACTCTCGAGAACAGAGTCTCGGCCGCCGCCAGCTTGTGACCGTTCGTTCATACGGTCAGTTGAATAGATCAAAGGTTGACCCTCGTCATATTCTCGACGCTCGCGGTCAGTGGCTTCGTTGCCATCAAATTGCGAAGGGAGCCTGATGAGCTCAGCTGAAGGGTCCAAATCCTGATCCTCATCATGATCTCGACTGTCGAGGTTACCGGCTTCGTTGACGTCAACGCAGAAAAGTTCCCTGACAAGCTCAGCTGAAGAACCTGATTTCGCTGTGCCAGCTACAACATCACCATCGCCGACCGCAGACGCAACCCGCAAATTTTCCCTCTATCCTCGATCACAAGCTGCCGACATTGTCGGCACTGTAACGCTTCGCGAGCTGCTCGGCGAGCATCGACACGGCATCATAGGCTTCGACTATATACAGAAGCTCAAAGTTGCGCTTGCCATTGCGATAAGCGTGCTGCATCTGTACAAGACGCCGTGGCTGGCGAGAGTCGTCACCTTGGACGACTTTGGCTTTCTCCGGGCCGACGTGAGCGCAATGTCTGGGCCGGAGTCTGCCGATCTGCCATTGATAGCAAAGAGCGTAATGACAGCATCGGATGAGCAGAGCCACGGCCAGCGGCGGCCCGTCAACCTGACAATCCTCTCCCTCGGTGTGCTGCTCACACGAGTCATTATTGGTAAGACCATAGACGAGCTGGATATACCGAGGGAAGCCGAGATGAGCATGAACAGTATCATCACGCGGTATGAAGCCGGCACTCGACTACGTGATCGGGTGTTGAAGAATGGCGGCGTAGGCTACGCAAGCGCCGTCAGGTGGTGCCTCGACAACGTCTTCAACATGGTCAATTTGGAAAAAGAAGCATTTTGCCAGGAATTCTACAATCATGTTGTGGTGCGCCTTGAACAATGATGTGGGCTATTTAAATCAAGAGATGTAGGGTATGATTTGCGTAAAAATGTACATATTGCCTAAAACGGAAACTGTTAAAATGGTAGGCTAACCTAGGCGCGCTATGAGTGGACCTGCGAGAGAGGTAGACGGTAGTACGGATACTTGGAGCGCCTAAGCTTCTTATTAGGCTACTTAAAAGGGTTCAGATAGGGTTGGATTAAATAACTAGGCTAGCTCGCTAATATCTTCTAATAATACACTCTGTAAAAGGAAATAGAAGGCAGTTGCTCAGGACGGTATATATATATTATAAACGCTATAGTATATATGCGGGGCTAGGTGAGGCCGACTAGGGTCAGGCACATCAGCACCCTATGAGGACAGAAAGTCACATGATGGCTGAATCGATCACCACACTACCGAAGCCTCCGACGGAGCAGCGCTAGGGGCCGTGTTGGGGCAGGCTGCAACCGGCTGGCAAGTGCTTGTTACTTGACTGCAAATTATCTTCTTTGCACCATGCCCGTAATAGCGATCATGGGCCTCACTTGTTTATACTTTACAGGGCCCCCTTATTATAGTGAGGACACGCCTCATAATCATGGAAAAGGCTCCCACTAGGCGATAAACAATATAACAACAGAAATAACAACAACATCAACAACGGAACAGCCAGGGAGATACAGGCATTGCGCAGGGCATGGGGACTGGTGTACTCCTTCCGTCTTATCTACCTCGTGCGCAATACGAGGACTGTGAATATAGATGACTACATTCGTAGCAGCAAGTCCAGGAGATTTTTCAATCGGCTGCAAACAGGCAAGAATAGCTTCAAGTACCCAAAGAATACAACGCCGAGATTCTCACCTCTCTTTTATTGAGCTGCCGGCTCTTACGTCTATGTGTCTCTGGTCATTGGTAACTTCGTGGTGGGGTTCGGTTGCCTAGCGCGGGGCAAGCCGCACCTGGCTGGTCACTTTGCGTGTACGAAGTAACACTCGTAACAAACATGGCGCTTGCTAACTCCCTGACTTCATGCAGCCGTGCTATCGCTGCTCAACATTTCATCAACATCCTTCACTTTTTCTCCATTCGATAACCATGCGCGCTGCTGCCGCTCGCAAATTCCTCATTTAAGGTTAATTTTTTTCCGACATCCTCGCACAGTCAAACATTTTACAGGCAGTACACTACCCACCCCGCGCAGGCATATTGCACTGTACTTACGGCCGCCTACCAGCGTCTGTTGGCTCTCCAGCATCTTTTCTCCATCCCAGCTCCCACCCCCCTCGAACAATGCAAAACTCAGGATTCTCGGCACCCTCGGCCTTTCAACGAGTCACGACGCCCTCGGCGCCCTACTCTCGCCGCCCACCAAGCCCCCCTTACATTCCCATCCCGCATGCGCCGCGTCACGAGGCGGGCCAGTACGCCTATACTGTTGCACCCTGCGAGGCCAACCTCGCCGCCAGCCGCCTCACCCGGGAGCAGCTCTTCATCATCACGCGCGGCAAGGCCCAGACCGCTACCGATATGGCCGCTACCTGGACCTACGAACAACGTCGCGAGGCCCAGCAGATACTCGACTACATGTGCATCGGCCCCACGAGCATCGCCCGCGACGAAACGTACCTCAGAAGCAATAACATCTCCCTGGTGGTGATTGTTCGGGACGCCAGAATGGGCGACACTCGCTTGCTGGGTGTGGACAAGGCCTGCCATGCCTGCAACATCTCTCCCTACTATGTCAATATTGGGGACCTCTTTGATCTCATCCGAACCCTCCCCGAAATCTTATACATTTTCAACATGCATATGATCGGCGTGTACACCCAAACGCGAGACGCTGCCACGGGTAAAGCTCGCGTCGGAAATATCCTTGTCACCTGCGATTCGGGTAACGATCGGTCCGCTGCCGTTGTCGCAGCCTACATCATGGCCGTGTATGGAGCATCAATGGCAAAAGCGGTGCAGTTTGTTAGTATCCAGCGCTTCTGCTGCACGTTTGACGAGGACGTTAAACGCATACTGCAGACCTGGGAGGATCTGCTGCGTGCTCAGGCAGCTGTCTCGGCCAACCAAGTTGCTACGCAATACACAGCCCAGCCAAAAAAGAATAAACGCTGCGTCGACGACATGATGGATGCTGACATGGATCTGGAGGACCTTTTGAACTCGGACAGGGAGCGGTTTATGGAAAGGAAGGCTTTTGCGCCCTTTATGGACATGGAATGATGCGGCGATTGGCTTGTACTTTTGCGACTTTATATTTTTTATGCATGGCATGGCGTTTTAGGGTCGTTCTCCTTTCTGACTACTGTTTGCATCGGTCATTTTCCAGCGTGCTTTTGCAGAATGACAGGTGGAATAGGGTCAGCTCTTTACATGGCCTGTATCATACCTCTCTCAATAGATTCACATTTTTTAACGCCCGGCCTAAGATAGCTCGCGCGAGTGCAGCCGATGGCAGGTGTGCAGAAACGTGCACCTCGGCAGTTTCGTTTGCTGCCAGCTGCGCGCTGTTGTAACTACGCCACCACGCATTTGCAGCAATTAAAACGCGACTCCTAGGCAATGGCTTCAACCTCTATATCCTCATTCTCTGATTCGTGAATCCTCAATTGCTGCAGCTGGCATTGAAATGGAGCAAGGCATCATTGATTGGACAGCATTTCTGGAAGACGACGATGACACCTGGTTTCTTCCTGACCCGCCTCCAGCAGGTGTAGAACTCATCGATGAGCCGCTTCCCTGCCTTGGAAGCGATCTAAGCTGCGATGAAATGCCAGAGTGTCCAGCGGATTGCTTCTGGGGTCGCTCTAATTTCAACGGCCCATTCACGGGGTTCGAGGAGCGTGTGGCAGCACTTGGTCACTTTGGTATGGGCTTTCCAGAGGGCCACCTCCCGGAGACCGTCCCGGGAACGTTTACAGGAACAGAGGTCGAGCAAGGGCGGTCCACCTTGGTTCTCGACGATGGAATTTTGGATATGGGCCGGAGCCGAGACAGCACCGACGAATGCACCCGCGATGACAGTGCCGGGATCTTACCCGACAACGAGAGCCAAATCGAGCTATCAATAGGAACACTGGAAAAGTCAGACGCTGTGCAGCAAGAGCCCGGCTCGTCGGAAGTTGCATTCTCTGAGACCGGCCAGGATACCAGGCCTGCGCTGGCGTCAAACAAAAAAGACTTTGTGGGCGGCGAATCCGTCACCGACGTGGACAGGATGGACCATGCGCTATCAAATGCTGTTGCCTGCCCTAACAATACTGCTGATGGCGAATACCTTGAATACCAAGCTACCTCCGATCCTGAAGATGTCGAGAAGCATTCAGGTTATATACTCGAGGAGAGAGATGACTGGGTTCCAGAACCTGTAGTCGAGATGAAACGCGGGCTGAAAAAGTATCAGCGCAAGCGAAAGATACAAAAAAGCTCCGAATTTGTCGGGCAAGGCCAGTGCGATAGCGATTCTGACTACACGCCAGAACCTCGCCAGAAGAAACGTGCCAGGATTAACACCCCGCCAGCTCGCAAAAGGCAAAGCGTCGTGACAAAGAAGCCTAATGTGTGGTTCGCGAAAGGCCGCGCCAAACCGTTGAAAAAAGCCACTCTGGCTCACAATGTCGACAAGGGGACTGCGGTCGACTACGCGCCCATAGCCAACAAGGCCCAATTCGCCGCCTCTGCGAAGCGGGCTCGATATGCCCTGGAGGCCACCACCATCCGCCGGCAGTCGGGCATCTCGGATGAAAACGTCGAAAATGCGCCTTATACGTTTTCTCAGCTATACAAGGAGTTTCAGAGGGCGAAGCAACTGACTATAGGCAAGGGTAGCAACCGAAACATTCAACAGGCGATTTTTGCGGACAGGGCTGTCGACGCCGAGTTTGCACAGTTTGCAGTAGCTGCAGAGGTAATCATTAGCGTTGGATAAAAGACTCGAGTGGTTTTAGTTGATTGATACATGGTATCGGCGTATTTGGCTGCTCTATAAAATGGATGGCTATTTAGTTTCAAGGCACAGGTCATGTCACACCAGATGAGCGGCGGCTACTTGGCGATCGGCGATATCTGAAAAGGTGCAACAATTTGGGAGAAACATTAGCAGCGCATAACCTTGGGATTATTACGGTGATTGATTCTTTTTTAATTTCAAAAAAATTGGCGTTATGCAATCTCTGACATTTGCCGACTCTGGATGAATGAGCACCGGCTGACAGGTTGCCAACGAAGCGACCGCGTGTATCTGGCAAGTTGCCATGCAACCACAATCGCAATGCTGTCAAAATGTCTAAGAGCGAATTGCTACGCTTTAAAGGGCTGTTGTGTGTCTCCTCAAAACGTATTACCTTGGAGGTGGCTGCCCATAACTTGCAGCAAGAAAAGTGCAATTGTGGCGGTTACTAACTTGGGACAGAAATGTGCCATTATCGTGGTATAGAGTCTCTGTATATGAAAATACTTGTTTGCTTTGAGTCACAACAAAGCTCCATACTACCCGACGGAGACAACTGCTGCAGGCTGCCGGCTGTTGTCAAACGCGGCCACATGCTGTGGACGATGCACAACCGGACACCAAACACGCAGCACAGAATTCACGTGCCTCTCATTGGTTCAAAACTACTTGAGTGCACGGATTGAAGTTCATCTTAGCATTCACGAACACACACCGCCACGCGACCTCACGATGATTTCACAGAGCGCCAGTTCCCGCCCGCGTATCAAGCAGAGGACCAAGGACAGCAGCGTGTTCAAATCATGGCTTCACGATCAAGCTAAAATCGACAACGATGGTGTAATGCCCGCTACACACGCTCCATTGGAGGGGCTCGGTGACGCTGCCGCCGCCGAGGTTTCCGCGTTGATGGCTACCCCTCGCGAGTACCAAAACGAGCTCTTTGAGAGGGCGAAGAGCAAGAACACAATTGTAGTGTTGGATACTGGTATGTAAAACCAGTTTGTACCGGCTGGAGATGTTTTCTGATGCATGATAGGCTCCGGCAAGACTTTGATCGCCATCATGCTGCTTCGACACGTTCTCGAACAAGAGCTGGAAGAGAGAGCCAACGGAGGCACGCGAAGAACTGCCTTTTTTGTCATCGACAAGGTTGCCTTGTGCATGCAACAATATCAAGTAATACACGCGACTTTACCGTTTTCAGTCACCAAGTTCTACGGCGAGCTGCAACCTCTGGAGCAAAGCCAGACCCATTGGGATGCCCAGTTTGACGAGAACATGGTTATTGTATGCACCGCGCAAATGCTTCTCGACTGCCTTAGCCATGGATTCATCAACATGAGGCAGATCAATCTCCTCATCTTCGACGAAGTCCACCACGCGAAAAAGGAGCACCCCTACGCGGCCATCATGAAACGATACTACCCGCGAGACAACAACGTCAAGCCACGCATCCTGGGGCTGACCGCGTCGCCCGTCGATACAGGAACCCTTGACATTGAAACCGCAGTGGATAAACTCGAGAGCCTCATGTGCAGCGAGATTGCGACCGTGTCTGATGCTGTTCTCGAAGCTGGTTGGACCAAGCGCGAACAGAAAGAAAAAGTGCGACTTTACAAGCCGCTCAAAGACAAGAAAGACTGCTATACAAAGTTGACCAGGGATATTTACGAATGCGCTCAACATGTTCCGCAACTCGCAGCCTCCGTACAATTCTCTGCCAAGATTGGATCGGCCCTTGGTGCATGGTGCGCCGATCGCTTTTGGCAAGTTCTTCTGACCGATGACCTGATGAAGAATATGGCTATACAACTGGGCAAAGGTAAAAATACTAATTTTAGTTACGATCGTTACGATGCTGCGTCGGGTGCACTCGAGAGCTTGCGACCGATTATAGGTCATCATCGGTTTGCGCCGGCCTCAACGGACGAAGACGCCATTTCGTCAAAGCTCACTGTGCTGCGAGAGACGCTATGCGCTGCTTTTGAAGAACAAAGCGAGACAAAGTGTCTTGTTTTTGTAGACGAGCAGTTTGTGGCCATGATTTTGGCTGACTACTTCTCGCAGCCTGGCACAGCACCGCAAGGCATGGTTGCAGACTTTATGGTATGTGCTTGCGATTCTCAGCTCCAGTCTTCCATCTAACAGCAGCAGATTGGATTAGCAAAGTCGATTGCCCACGCCAACTTGTCTCTGCGTGAGCGAATGCAAAAACTAAACGACTTCAAGCACGGCAACACAAACTGCCTCTTTGCGACGTCGGTCGCCGAAGAAGGGCTCGACATTCCTGCATGCGACCTGGTGATCCGGTTCGACATGTGTATTTCCGCGATTCAGTACATACAGTCACGAGGACGGGCAAGAAAGGCCTCGTCTGTCTACATCACCATGATGGAGCAAGACAATAACCAACATCTCAACCGCTTTCGCAATGTCACTTTTGACGCGAAGTCTCTACGTCGGTTCTGCCAAAAGCTACCTCCTGACCGAAGCATAGGTGTATACGAGCGTCTGCCCGAAAAGGAACTTGTCGTTGCAGACACGGCAACACTGTCTACCCAGAACAGCATGGCCGTTCTCGCTAGATTTGTGTCCACCCTAGCTCAGGGGATGGACAGAAGCCCCAAACCAGAATACGTCGTCTGCGCGGCAGGTACCAACTTCATCTGCTGGGTGATTCTTCCAGACTCGGCGCCTTTCAAGTCCACCACCAGAATCCTAGAGAGAAGCAAGATCAGGGCTAGGTGTGCGGCGGCGTACGAGGCATGCACGCGGCTCATCGAGATGGGCAGCATCAACAAAAATTTGCAGCCAACGTTTAAAAAGAATCTTCCCAGGATGCGGAATGCACGTCTGGCGCTCAGCAGCAAAAAGCAAAGAGAGTACACCATGCTGATCAAGCCGAAAATGTGGACGTCTCTCCCGGCCGGGATACCGACCCTGCTCTTCCAAACCTTTGTCCAGGTGCATCCTGACTCTGCTTCCGTGACACCCATTGCACTTTTGACGCGAGAAGAACTGCCCGACATGGAGCCAATCAGGCTTTTCGTTTCGGCAGACGTCATCATGTCAGCTAAATTGATACCTGGTGGACCCGTGGAAGTGTCACCAGAGCAGGTACAGAAGCTGGCGGCGTTTACACTTTGCCTATTCGATGATGTATTCAGCAAAAAGTTTGAAGTGAAAGACGAAGAGATTCCGTTTTATTTTGCTCCTGCATCCCTGGCGCTGTATGAAGATGAACAGGGGGGCATTGACTGGCAGGAACTAGACCATGTTGTCCTGTCCATGCATCAGATCCCAGTCGTCGACCCAGGAAATATCGCTCGACATCGTTTTGTCATTGATCCGCATTCTGGTGCGAGAAAGTTTATTATACACGAGATTGAACATGGACTACGAGCAACTGACCAGACCCCTGCGGGTGTCCCTGAGCACAAGAACAGCGGCTACCAGATGTCAGACAGGTCCATTATGCAGTACAGCTGCAGCACCAGACGAGCACAACGACCGAGTATAGTATTTGACACTGAGCAGCCAGTGTACAAGGCCTGGCTGTTACCTTTGCGCCGCAACTTCTTAGATGATGATGACATGGAGATTGTCAAAGGGGACCAGCCATGCTATATCACTCTCCAGTGTCTGAAGGTGTCTGCGATTCCGGCCGATGTTGCTCGTACAGCCTTGCTGCTTCCGTCTATCCTCCACCGTCTGGACACTGCATTGATAGTGGCTGAAGCCCGCGACATGTTGGGGCTGAACCTGCCACTCCAGCTGGTGTTGGAGGCATTTACAAAGAGCGCAGATGACGTCGACGACGGCGAGCTCGACGCTGAGCATGAGCAGCACGGCGGCCAGCGAAACTATGAAAGGTTAGAGTTTCTGGGTGACAGCTTTCTCAAAATGGCCACGACGATTGCACTGTACACGCGCAACTCCGGGGCCAATGAGTTTGAGCATCACGTGGAGAGAATGCTGCTGCTTTGCAATAAAAACCTGTTCAACACCGCTTTGGACCTGGGTCTGCAAAGCTACATTCGCTCCGACGGGTTTGACAGACGCACATGGTATCCTAACCTGCCCCTGGTGAGGGGCAAGTCTGCAAAGGCAACCGTGGTGCAGCCCCTGGGAGACAAGACTATTGCCGATGTCTGCGAAGCCATCATCGGCGCCGCCTACATGAGCGGCGCCCAAAATGGGAACATGGACGAGGCGGTCAAGGCAGTAACCAAGATGGTCAACAATGACAACCACAAAATGACGTGTTTTTCAGACTACTACGCCGCGTTTTCCGTGCCCCCCTGGCATCTGAGTCAAGGCAGCGTCAGCGTCAGAGCCACGGTAGACAGGGTAGCCGCGATTGTTGGGTATCGGTTCCGCTCGCCACTGCTCCTGCGCAGCGCCTTTACGCACGCATCGTACAAGGCCGAGGAGATTCCCAGCTACCAGACGCTCGAGTTTCTCGGCGACGCGCTGCTCGACATGGTCATCGTGGACCACATTTTCCGCATCTACCCAGACGCCGGCCCGCAGGCGCTGACGGAGGCCAAGATGGCCGTCTGCAGCAACCAGTTTCTCAGCTGCCTGTGCGTCGAGCTGGGCCTGCACCGGGAGCTGCTGACCGCCGACGCGGCGGTCCCCGGGCACGTCAAGGCGTTTGAGGAAAAGGTGGCGTACCTGCGTGAGCAGGCGGCCGGGGACGCGTGCGCCGGCGCCGCCACGAACAACAAGGGCTACTGGACGCTGGCGACGCGCCCGCCCAAGGCGCTCGCTGACGTGGTCGAGGCGCTCGTCGGCGCCATGTTTGTCGACGCGCGGTACGACTTGTCCGTCGTGTCGGCCTTTTTCCAGCGCTTCGTGCAGCCGCACGTCGGGGCCGACACGGACGGCGGCTACGACGCGCTCGGCCCGGGCCACGTCGTCAGCCGCGCGGCGCGCTGGCTGCAAGGCGAGTACGGGTGCGGGCGCTGGCGCCTCTGCGTGTCCGAGGTGCCGTGCGAGTCGCGCACGGGCATGCTGGCGCTGACGGCGAGCGACTGCGTCTGCGCGCTCGTGGTCCACGGCGAGGTGCGGTGGCACGCAAAGGCGGACAGCGCCGTCGAGGCCAAGGGTAAAGTGGCGGCCATGGCCCTGAAGGCGCTGGAGAGCGTGGATCGTGCCCGGTGGCGGGCGGAGATGAAGTGTGACTGCGCCGGGCAGGGCTGAAATGGATGTCTCGGAGCTTTTTCTTTTCTTTTTTTTTTTTTTCACGATGGAACACGAGATGTGGAACAGAGTACCACGATTAAGCAGATGGAGGAAATTTGCCTTTGAAAATTTCATAGTGAGTCGACTGAGAATGAAATTGGTATTGAGCTGTGTCCGTCCCAGCATGTAATGTTCCCCCTAACAAACCCCTCAACGCTCGTCCCAGAGCGCCGCATATCCCATATATATAAAGTGGAAAAAAAAGAGAAAAAAAAATAAAAAAGGAACCAGTCCTTGGTTGTTCCGATTATAGAATGTATGAAGACAAAAAATAAAAGTTCCCTCGATGCCACCACCCTTCGTAAAGCAGCCCATGTAGAAAGAAAAAAACACCTCTGCGGTTATGCCGTAAATTGGTTCCCCTGCCAAGACGGCCCGGGTTCCCGTATCTCCAGAGTCTCGCTCCCTAATAAAGGAGATGTTTTCTGAAGGAAATGATGATTTGTAAACAAACGAAAAAAGAAAAAAAAAGAAAATAAAAAGAATTCAAGACGACATTTCCATGTCGATGTAGCTTCGTCATCATCACATTCAACAGGGGGGCTCTTCATATAGATTTTGGCCCCGTTTATTCCACGTCGGCCACGTTGCCGTCAAACTCATCCCGCAACGACCTGTGCACACGCATCACGCGAGCGCCGCCGCAGCGCGACAGCCGCTTGGCCTCCTTGCGGCGACGGAGTGTTGCCGCCGCCGTAGAGTCATCTCCACTGCTGCCGCCGCTGCTGCTGCTGCTGCTGCCGCTGCTGCTGCTGCTGTAGCTGTCAAACACGTCCTTGGGCGGTGCCTCGACAATGATGCTTAGTCGCGGCAAGTTCATCGCAGACCCGTGGCGCGTTTGCCTGAGCGTCTTGGCGTCATCGTCGTCGTCGTCGTCGTTGTTGTTGTTGTTGTTGTCGCCGCCGCCGCCGCCCAGGCCGCCAAGCTCGTCACCGTCCTCGTCCGTGTCGTAATCAAAGCCCAGCGCCAACAGCCGCTGCCGCTGATTTAGGTATATCTGCGGCACAGTCAGCCCGCCGCCAATCGGCTCGGGCGTCGTCGCTACTACCGACGAGCAGCAGCGGCCGTCCTCAGGCGCAGACTCGGTCGTCTCGGAGCCGCCGCAGCCGCTGGCGGCTGGCGACACAGATCGGGCAGTCTTGTGTGTCGTCGTCGTCGTTGGCGCGTCCGCCGCACGCAGTGTCAGGCTACTGTCGCGCTTACTGTCTGAAGACGCGGCGGCGGCGGTCAAGACCTGCTGCTCGACGGCGAGCGCCTCAGCGAGTGGAGTGACGCCATTGGAGGAAGAAGAAGAAGAAGAAGAAGAAGAAGAAGAGGTTGGGTCAAAGAGACCTGGGAGGGCGCCGCCAGTGTTGAAGAAGCCGCCCTCGTTAAAGAGCAGCGCCTGATCCTCTGACGTGGCGCGCTGCTTGCGCTTCTCGACAAATGCGTCAATGTTGGAACCGTCCGTGGTAATGGAGCAGGCGTCCACATCATCGTCGACGACGACGACGTCGTCGTGGCTTGCCGCCTTACAGCAGCAGCCGCCGCCGCCGCTGTCGTCAAGCTCCATCAGGGAGCGCAGGTCCACAGACGTGTTGGCGGTGGCGCGGCTCGCGGGTCGGGGGCAATACACGCTCGACACATCCGAGCGTTCTGTGGGCTCCGTCGACGCAATCGACCACTGTCTTTGCGATGTGCGGCTCTCGGTCGCCCGTTCTGTCGCGGCGACGGATCTCTGGTCCTCGTCGTCCACTTCACCAAAGGTCCGTCGCCAGCGAATCATGTTTTCGACGGACAAATTCTGCTGCTGCTGAGCCGCAGGGCCGCTTTTTTGATTACCTATAATGTTGATGTTAATATCAAAAAAAAAAAAAGAGAGAGAAAAGAAAAAGGAAATTTTGACGTCATTTCCAAGAAATCGTCACAAGGGTCCCCCTTACGTGTAGCAGGTCGCCGGCTGGTGGCTCCGTCATCTTGAAACCTGTGATCCACCGACTCCTTCCATATAGGCTCGCCCATGTCATATGCGCTCAGGACTTCAACCGACTGTCGGGCGCGGCTGACCCAGCCCAGAGCCGATGCCGGGCGATGCGGCGCAGCATTCTTCGAGTCTGCCTCGCTCCGACGAAAGCGCGGAATGGACGGCGGGAAAGCAGCATCGTCGCTCTCCCCCGAATCCACCTCTTCCCGGATACTGCCCTCTTGCAGCTTGGGAAGCCCCATCGACGACGCGGTGTAGTGCGATGCGAGGCTCGCGCGGCGGGGCTCGGTGTAGATGGGGCTGTCGTAGATGGGCGTCACCCGCGTGCGTGCAATGGGCAGCGATCGGGCGGTGTAGACGCTCGAAGCGCGCGAGCTGGGCCGGAACGCGGCCTCCATCTCGGGCTGCTCCAGAATCACTTGTTTCTGGGCGTATCTGCGGTACCTGGACGTTGTCGGGCGCCTCGGGGAGGTCTGCGACGACGACTGCGCGGCGTAGAATTGCTGCACGGCCGGGCTTCCCAGGAGCAGACCATTTTGTCCCATGTTTCGCTCGGCAACGTCCTCGCCGTAATCGCGCGAGCCAGACGCCTGCAGCCTCGCTTTGAAATCGGATGACCCCAGCTGGCCCTGTGCATCTAGAATGTCCACGTATCGGCTCGCGGCGGCAGCGCAGCTTTCGAGCGGGAGGCTACTTCGCCGCAGTGCCAGATCGGAGTATGTGATTGCGGATTGTCGCCTGCCAGAGCCGGATAGTGCAAGTGACTCATTGTTGGGGTAGGCACTTATTCTCGGTTCGCTCTGCCGTCGTTGCTGCTGCGATTCCGCATTGCTGTGGCTCAAACTCGTTGCCCAAGCAGGTGTCGCACTGCAACTTTCGTGTTGTACTTGGGAGCCGTGTTGGTGGCTTAGCAAGTCGGCGTCGCTTTGGCTGCCAAGTGTTGCTGCCGCGGTTGGAGGATTGCCTACAAGAATGCTGTTAGAGAATCAAGTGTGTGGCTAAGAGGAGTGCAGCGAGATGGCGTACTGCGCTGGAGGTTTATGGTAGATGACGAATTGGACAAGGACGTCTTGTCATTTGGCCGTCTTTGTAAGAAAGTCAAGAAACCCATGGTGTCAGTAACGATTCAAGGTGCTAGCTGCACCATAATGCTCCGAGGGGAGAAGGTCTCGCGGAATGTTCAGTGTTCAGTGCATGTGTGGGGACCTGCAAGCTTATTATATTGCTTTTACCAGTAGGAGGGAATGTCAGGTGTGTCAAGATCGAGAAGGGCCAGCCAGGAGGGCCAAGATACGGCGACGCTTTTAATATAATGACAAATGAGAGCTGTACCGAGTGGAACAGAGCCAGCCCACGGCACCGGAACCCGGGGGGGTGTGCGGCGGCAAGATGGCAGGCTGCATGAATGATACACGATCTACCAACAGGCTGTCCAGGCTGTCCAGGCTGTCCTGTCGTGCGGTTTCGTCCCAGCACCCAACTCGACGACAGTGCGCGACTTGGCACGGATAGACTTTCAACCAGTAATCTGTAGAGCGCTGAATGCATGAACCCCGGTCAGATGGGCTTCCATGCTAGTCCATGACAGGGTTAGTGAGTACAGACTCGGACAAAAGAGTGTAGCAAGTGAGGCCCCTGCATGGTCGACGGACGTGTGCATTTTTGGCTTGGTGTAATCCGTAGGCCGTGTACAGATTATACTGCAGACAACAACATGCCGGCGGTCAGCTTGCAACGACGGCTTGCTTCAAGAGACTACAAAGAGTTGTCGCCGCCGTTGGGGTGCGTTATTAACTAATCCGTAGTCGGTTACGGAGTACCACAAATGCAGTTGGCCATTCCAAGAACCCCTGGCCCCTTGGCGTGTGTCCCAGCTACATTGGTAGCTAGTTAGTTATTAAATTTAGCCAGCAAGTACGGATTACGGAGTACGGATTAAATTTACAGATTAGCCACTGCTAGCTCACGTAAACGAGGTACAACGCTGCTAAGCTTAAATACGGATTAGAGACAAGAGCTTTCGTACAAAAAGCTTGCGTAGAGGGCCAGAGACAATAACGAGATTTTGCGGAGCGGGTCCAAGTTGCACACGGACGCACGCACAAATTCATCATGTCTCGATTGAAGCCCAATGCCCCAGGTGGCTCTCGGCCAGCATTCCCAGACCTGGAGTTTGTTTCCCCCCCTCCCCTCCTCTCCCCTCCCCGGACGCTGCAGAACTCAACAAGTCGGCGATGGGCTTGGCCGTGCGTGCCCCCTGGGGGGGGATGCCCTTCAAGCTGGGGCTGCAGGGGTCTCCTCGGCTGCATCATGGCTGCATCATGACAGTCTGACAGAGCAAGTCCCAGCGCTGGCGAATAGCGCGCCCATCTGACACGTTTTTTTTGTGACTTGGGGGAGGCGAACAAGGTTATATTAGCTAGCGATGACGCTACCAGTACTGGCAGTACAAAGACTCACGGACCGCGTTCTACGTCGTCGAGCATTTGTTTAGCCGTACACGGTAGTTGACGGCCTCGCATCCCGCTTGGACAAGGTTTTTTTTTTTTTTTTTTTTTTTTTTTCGACAGCCGACTCCCACCGTAAATAATCCGTACGCATCTTTACTTTACCAAGTGGTTGGGACTTTGCTCCAGTCCGGGAGGGGCATTATAATTGGGTCCTTTGTCCACAACTGCCCTGTTGTAGATTTTGGGAAAGAAATGTGATTGCGAAAACGCATGAATCAAGAGACAAACGCAGGCAGGCAGGCACACTACGGATTACGCACCTGCGCGCATTCTTTTCCACTGTGGCTGGCACTGCAGGGCTTGCTCGACCCGATTGTCGGGAGCTTCCCGCGCAGCAGCGGAACGACTTTTCTTTTTTTCCTTTTTCTTTTTTTTTGTTTTTTTTTTTTTTTTGGTTTCTTGTCCAACTGCAGCCCTCTATAAGATTGGCAGCTGGGACGGGGACGCCGCAGTTAAAGTAACTACAGATTAACTAAATTTAGTTAATCCGTAATAATTACCGTAATACGGATAAAATACCGTAAATTGTGGCTTGCCCGTGGGACCCTCCCATTGTCGGGATCCGCCGGTGGCTTTTTTTGTGCCTCCATTCAGAGTTCCGTCTTCAGCAGCCAATAATTTGCGTTTTACCGAGTCTGAGTCTTTTGGTGTGTTGCGCACAGTGTTGCGAGAACTTGTGATGGGGGACTCCACGGTCATGACAAGTTGCAGTGGCAGTTGCCAGTTGCAGTTGCAACGAACCCTGGCTCGCCTGTCCAGCTGAGCCACTGGCACAGGCCACATGGCTTTCCTAAATATTGAACTTTGTTTTGACTGAATCATCGTATTTCAATAACTATTTACACAGCGCGACCTACCAGTGCGACCTACCAGGCAGTACGCATAGTTTTGTTTGACACAGCATGCTTACCAATTTGATGCCAGTGCACCTACCGCTTTTGTGGTCAAAGACTGGCCATCTGCTTCTCTAACCGTTTCACCTCACCACGAGGGTTGCAGCACCAATGTCCGTTCCATCACGTTTGCCCCCGATGATACTCAAGTGGGTGCTTGCGTCACAAACGAGAAAAACCTGTGGCCATCTCTCAAAAGACCTTTTTGCTGTCTGTATTCTGGCACCCACTCGATACTTTGAGATTCGATGGCATGCTGCCGATCACCCACCCCAATACCCGCAGAATTACGGGCATGTTCCCTGCATAACTCGGGTCACTAGGCTGACTAGGTAGTTATTTGCTCAGGGTGCGGCGACTGGGCCAGTCGGTGGCTTTGCCAATCTTGTTCTTTCTTCTTCTTCTTTTTATTTATCCGAGTTTGGTGGGCCAAAAAGTGCGCGACTCATATTTAATTCCACAATTGCCGAAAGACACAGCTGCGCCGCAACGACCAACTTCCGCGATGCCAGATGGCGACCGCGGAAAGGCAGGCACTTTAGCGCGCAACGTTTCCGTAACTAAGCAATTAACTTTGGCTGCATTGATTGTGGCTGGATACGCAGCACCCAGTGCTGGTAGGTATGGTAGCACGTAGGTAGGTAGTCGTAAGCTTTGGGGCTTGGTGGCTTCCAGCTGCCAATATGCAGAGTTTGGTCGTCGATTAACAGTTGAATCAAACAGGGAAATTGGAATAAACTTCTCACGTCACTGTCGTCGGGCCTGGAACTTTGCTTACTTTGGCACTTTCTCTTTTTTTTTTTTTTTTCCTTTTCTTTTTTACCCTCAGTGTCGAGAGCTTTTGCCGCTCCGAGAGACAGCAGCTGGTGCTAGGCCAAGTCTTTGAAACTCGAAGCTGCAGATTATTTAGGGGCTCGCCCCCGGGTGACCCGGGTAAAGGCCCAAGGCACTGGTTAATAACTAGATAAATAAAATGATTGGTTATTTATCAATGATGAAAGCAAAAGGCGACCGAGCGTAATCCGTAGGAGTGGCACAGATCGACCCACGAGACTGGGTCTGGCCAAAAACGCCACAAATAGCCCTGGCCCCTGGCGAGCTGGTTGGCCCCGTTGCCAAGCACATGTCTCACACTCATCCAAAGCCCTGGGTCCGGGGACATTAATAAAAGACCCGTCATGGCAGTTGCCGGTTGGCCCTATTGTATTGTCAAGTGATGCAGTTCTTCCGGCTGAATTGGCCCGTCAAGGGGATTTTCTCCCAGTCACTGGAGTGGCAGTGGGTACCAATATTCTTGTATTGACGAGTGAATTATGAACAAGTTGATAAATATGTTTCCGAGTATTAGACAAAGATTGTGTCGGGCGCTCTCAATTGTGCAATGGTTATCAAGACTCAATGAACACGCAGTTCAACTAACCCATTTGTGGCAAAGTACAAAAAATGACCATTAAAGCTAATATCAGTCAAATACGTCGGAGACGTCTAATTTGTCTACTTTATCTATTTTCTTCATAACAAACATTTCCCTGTCACCTGGCAACCCCGTTCCAATTCCACCTGTACGTCGGGATACCTGCACGATCGCTGGATAACGGCCGTGGCCGTGGCCCATGTCCGTCTTCCGCCCGCACCGACGGATTGGGAACTCAAACCCCGGTCTTATGACGGTGTGGCATGCATCAGACAGGTGTCAAATTTTAAGCTGCCCACGATCACACCGCTCTCATCAAGATCGATGGGGTGGCCATAAGGCTGCTTTGTGAGACACAATTTCTCTCTCCGCTCTACCGTTTTTGCCCGGTCCACGAATGAAATTGCCACAGCATTGTTCCTGCCATTGTTTTCTTTTTGTCTTTGAGACTCGCAGGGCTCCCGTGAGACGCACCGCCTGCCATGTGGCTGAACGACGTTCAAACTTGCAAGAAACTCACCCTGGCTGTATCCGGAACCAGGTAACCGGGTCTATGGGGCTGTCTTGATAATCACCAAATTGCACCCCTCCCCTCGACGTTGAACAGGGTCGTCTGATCCCAGCGATGACGCGGATAGGGTAACCCAAATGCGCATGTTCAAAGCCAGTGAGTGCTCTTCCATCGTCAATGACGGATACGGATACACTTGCCGGACATCCCGAGGTCAAAGCTTGAGTAATGTTAATTGAGTGAGCTGATGCAAATGTGCAAAAATGCTTCAATGCCTGCAGCCACACGCAGCTGGTCATTGCCTTTCGGCGGACGCTTCCGGGCATGGGCATGCATTCCACATGGCAGAGAGGTGCGCAATGCAGAGGCATCGTACTTGCAACTCGAAAGTTCTTTTGGTCCGTGCTTAGCAGACTACATGGGCAACTTTGATGTTTACAGTCCCATGACGGATATGTCTTGTAGATAGGCGCAATGCATCAAATGCCGGTGCAACCTCAGGGTGTTTCTAAAGCCATTCAGTTGCCTCTTCTTGCTTTCTGACTTTGATGACCTAGACCAATGGAGCGGGGGACAGTAGGGTTTCCATCGTTAGCTACACTAGCAGTTGCATACGCCTTTATGGTCGGGGACACGGCGAAACCAGGTATATGACGAGGAGGCAGTTGACATTTCGGCACTCTATACCTTTAACATCATGACCCGAAATGACACTGGCTATTCCGTATTCGCTTTAGCAGCCTATTTTCACGGAATTACCCCGCTGCACTACGCCTCCCCCTCCGCCCTCATCGAGGTCATCGAATACACTGCTTCATTGACGTTGGTGCCCATGTCAAAGTCTCTCGTTCTCTTGGACGAGACCGCTCTATACCGAGTCTCTCAGTCTGGAAATCTAGCAGCCATCCGCATTTTGATCTCGTGTGGCGCGACAGTCAATGCAATGAATGCTCTTTTCTTATTGATCATCGCTCATCAGCGACAACCAAGACCGCGGCCCGCTCCGGTAGCTTGTCGCCAATCGAGAGCACGGCGCGCTAACTAGGCCGGACGAGATTCACGGCTGAGGTGGCGGGGTGGCTGCTGATCTGCAAGGCATACCTTGTGTATATTGCCTCTGTCACCCGACCGTTTCAGCCCAATGCTTTGTGCCCAATGTCTTTCTTCGTACATTCTGACTTTCAACCAGCATTTTATCCTTCATCTTGGCCATTCTAAGAGTGTTATCCTGGTCGGCTTGAGAGTGTCTGACCCATCATGTCTCACGATTGCCATCACATATCGCAGTCGCTGCCGTTTAGTGCGGAGTCGTAGCCCGTTCTCTCTTTCGATGGACAAGGGAAATATGACAGATGCGTTCAACTTCCATAGGCAGGCATTCGTAGCCTTGGCGTAACCAATTAGGCACTGCATACAGTGGGCGGTAGCAAGTATCTGACCCCTCCTCGCAAACAATGACCTTCCTCACTGTCATCATAGCCACCTCCGGATAGCCTCCTCTCCTTCTTTCACCATCATCACATTCATCCAGGTTCTTTCACGTTGCTGATCGCTCGTATCTCTGCCAGGCTCTTGATTCCCTCGATAATTCTTTTGGGGCCACACACAGCATGGTGTCAGCAGCCGTTGCTGCTGCTACCCAGGACCAGCTCGCAAACGAGGATTATACCGTCGGCTGGATATGCGCCCTGACGACAGAATACGTCGCCGCCCAGGTCTTCCTTGACCAGGAGCATATGCCTCCTACCTTTACAGCCACTCACGATAATAACGACTACACATTAGGGCGTATCGGCGAACATAATGTCGTTATTGCTATCCTGCCCGGTGGCGAGTATGGCATAGCATCAGCTGCCACAGTAGGACGCGATATGCTCCATACATTCCCTAACATTCGAATTGGACTTATGGTAGGTATCGGCGGCGGCGCACCAACCTCAAAACACGATATTCGACTTGGTGATGTTGTGGTTAGCGAACCTCGCGATGGGCTAGCGGGCGTATTTCAATACGACTATGGCAAGAATATTCAAGATCAGCCATTTCATAAGACAGGCTTCTTAGCCCCGCCACCTCCTATATTACTCACAGCAACTAGTGGATTAAGAGCCAAGTACGAGAGATATGGCCATTCTATTCATCAAGATATCATGACTCGTCTAGTAGCAGAGAAGCGGCTAAAGAGAAAATACAGTCGCCCTGCTGCAGATACTGACCGTCTATACCGATCCCATGTTATCCATTCACAAAGCGAGAGCTCGTGTCTGGACAATTGTGGCCGCGACGCCCAGTCTGTGAGCATACGTACTGCCCGGGACGAAGATGAGGATGACCCGGCTATCCACTACGGTTTGATCGCCTCAGCAAACCAGCTGATGAAAGATGCCAAGCTTCGAGACCAGTATGCAAATGAAAAAGGCGTTCTTTGCTTTGAGATGGAAGCAGCCGGCCTTGTGAATCATTTTCCGTGTCTTATCATTCGCGGCATCTGTGACTATGCGGACTCGCATAAGAATAAAGAATGGCAAGGCTACGCGGCTATGACAGCGGCCGCGTACGCTAGAGATCTTCTTTATAAAATATCCCCAAAGAAGGTGGAAGGAGAGAAGAAGCTTATTGAGCTGGTTGAGAATAGTATGTTCCACAGACATATGACGAGTTGTGGATCTACGACGTGAATGCTAATTCGAAGCCCAATTTCCTGCATACGCAGTCTCCGAGGCGATTAGGACAACGAGTGAAGTCGTTACCCGTATCGAGTCCACGGTAGCCAAAGACGAAGATGACAAAATTCTCAACTGGCTAACGCCAACACTAATCGACTATAGCTCTCAGTATAGCGACCTTTTAAAGGTCCGACAACTAGGAACTAGCCAATAGTTTTTAAAATTAACGCAGTATTAGACGTAGCTAGCCACATAGAAATAGACTTTATTCTATCTAGGCATTCCCAAAGCCGGAAAGACAATACTTACGTCAATTGTTATTAGTAATCTCTTTTATCGCTTTAAAAGTGTTAAGGATATCGGTATTATATACATCTACTACAACTTTTAGAGTTAAGAGAAGTAGAAGATTAACTATCTCCTCTCTAGTCTACTTAGGTAGCTAGCTTAATATTAGCTATCTCTGCTATAGGAGGTAAAGTCCCTCTATAATAACTATAAGGTTAAATAAATAAAGCTATCTATTAATAAAATCTTAAACGCTCTTTAATCTATAGCTAGGCTTTACTTATGTATTTTTATTATTATTAATATACTTAATAAATGCAAAATAGAATATAAGTTTACTTTCTTATTATAGATATTTAGCCTCTAAGTAGGCACTATAGTAAGTATCTTAGTAATATCGCGACCTATTTAAATAATTAAAAAGGACTTTAAAGGTAGAAGTAATATAATAAAGATTAGCGCTAGAGATAAAGATATAGAGAGATGCCTAGATAATAATATAAAGACACTACTATTACTAGGCAAAGTTAATAAGGGACTATTAGAGAAAAGTAAATAAGACCTTAGGACTAAAATTAAAACTACTATTATTAAAGGCGTTAATGGCATATAAGTTATATACATCCAATATCCAACCGAGGTTATTAATAGTACTATAGGTTTCTACTTATATAACTTTAGCTAGCGTCCCTTATTAATAAAATAATAGTATATAAACTAACTACTATATTAAAATTACTTCTAAAAGGGCAGAATGCATTAGCTTAAGTATATAGGTTAACTATAAAGAGAATTAGAGACTAATAACCTAGCTTTTAGTATCTCGCTAAGAGGGTCCTTATACTACTTACCTACATAAAAAGGCTACTTAGAACCTTAGAGCTTTAAGATGCCCTTATAGTAATAGAGGGTAATGCATTACTTAATAAAACTAAATAAGGTTACATAAGTATTATTATCTCTATATACGCAAGGCTTATAACTATTAACGCTAATAGCAATATTATACACTTAGTTTATAAAACGATAAGGGAATACCTCTTAAGCTATATAAATTACATTATACTATAAGATATCCTTATAACTATAGCGGATCTAATAGAAATAAATGACGAAGAGAACACTATTACTATAGCTAAGGCTTACGGGAGTTTTGCTATTATTTATGTTACCTATCTTTTATTTGGCGTTTTTGAGAATAGCAGCTGTTAGACGGCGAATAAGTTAAAAGAGTGGCTATAGCTATATCAGCTCTACGACTACGCCGCACACAACTGGGGCCACCATTCTCGCGAGGCTTCGACATACTGTCCTAGCATTAAATTTTTTCTAATTAATTCGCCGAAAGTGGAAGCATCGAGCCAGGCCTTGTTCGGTACCGAAGGTCCAAGGTCGTCCAATTGGAGCCACCTAGTTCCAAGGAGAGTGACAGGGCTGCATCTAGCGGCATACTTCGGAATTCAAGATACAGTACGGATATTGCTCGAAGACTGGCAGAATATAGATCAGCGGGATGGCTATTACATAACACCACTCTTGTACGCCGCTCATAGTGGGTATGAGTCTATTGTCAAGCTGCTACTAGCGACGGAGAAGGTGCATGTTGATGAAGAGGATATTTTTGGTCGGACGCCGCTTTCCTTTACCACTGAGCGCGGGTATAAAGCTATTGTCAAGCTGCTGCTAGCGACGAAGCAGGTCAACGTTAATGTAAAGAATTTAGCTGGCCGGACGCCGCTTTAGTATGCCGCTGAGAACGGGCATGAGGGTATTGTCAAGCTGCTGCTGGCGGCAGAGAAGGCTGATGCCAATGCAAAGAATAGCTCGACCCAGACAGACAAGCCTGACTAGCTCTTGAGATGTAAAGGCTTTAGACTAGTTTTTTTCTCTCCATCTAAAAACTCTTTAAAGATTGGGGTCTGAGGATGTACTGATTTTAATAAATCGATGCCCGTGAATTTGCTATATTTCTAGGGTTCAAGTAGTCAGACTAGTCTGGTGTTATAATTATTATGCAAGCTGTAGTCATTAGCCCGTTACATATAGCGGAGGTGATGAAAGAGGCGGAAGACTCAATTCGCAAGACGGGCCTTCTGCTGCTGGCTTGAAGCTCCAACATAGCACCATTACTCAACAGCTCCGAGAGACAGCCTGCACAAAAATAGTGTAGGTCAGCAGTAGCCAGAGCTTTCTGAGTAGTGAGCTTCACAACATCGTCGCAGCCGTAAGCGTAATCCTCGGTGTTCCCGATATATCTAAGATAGATGCCCAGCGGAGAATCACGGTTTCCTGGTTCGTGTGTTAATATTTTCTTGGTTTTTAGTTATGACTCATCTATATAGTCTATAATGCAATCCATTTTTATACATTTGCCCATATTCTTTTATCAAATAGCTATCCATCGGCCAGTCTTGCTGGGTAGTCGGCACATCTTTTCTTGCATTTTACCCTGTTCTCCCACGTAGGCTGGATATCAAAGAGGCCTACTTCTCTGCCTTATTTGCCTCGGCACTTTTCTCGGCTTCATTTTTCTTGCCTTGGTTCCACTTGTCAAACTTCTCCTTCAGGTAGCGATACGTTTTGCGCCAACCACCCATCAGGAGGCCTTTCATGCTCTGGCTGGTACTCGGCCAATTGACTGTCTGCCTAATAACTTGGCGAACTAGAGCTTGCAGCTCTTCAGGTCTATCGGTGGCGATTCTGCGATCAAACTCGCCGCCCTGACGTCGCTTGTTTGATGATGGATCGTCGTCCCGGGTGGTCTTCATCATGATGGAAAATTCCTCGCGCGGAATAGCAAATTTCTTTTGGTACTGAAAGTAAAGGCGCGAGCGGAAGCTTGAAGGAAGACGTCGCACCATGTTGCCGCGTTTGATAGGGTCCATGTCCTGCTGTAATTTATTGTCGCCATTCTCATCAAGCACCCAATCTTGATCGTCTAGTCGACAGGGCCCCGTGAATTCGACGTTTGGTAACGTCTTGACAAGCGGGGCATAGAGCCGGCGGAAGTGTACGACATTGTTGTTAACAATGTTGTCGACCTTGCTCTTATTTTCTGTAGGAAGTGCCATGCGAGGATCCCCTAGGTAACTGAGGCCTGCAATGGTGCTGTATAGTTCGGATTCGGTGAAATCTGGGGGTAAAAGGAGCATGGCTGTGCGTAGCGCAGCGATCAAGTTGTGCTGATTGGCAAGACGGACTTGTGGGTGGTCGCGAAGGATCTTGACTGGCTTCTGCAGCCGGCCGGCCAAGTACAAATTGTCCCATGTCGAGAGGTCGCGAACCAGATTGTCGATACTCGTAACGCCGTATTTGATCAACATGCCGTTCATCTCGATGAAAGGATTGAAATAGACACCAGCACCCCAATTTTGCACATGAGAAACTGCGCCTGAGCCCAACGAGGCGATTCCGGAGTAATGCTTCCGATGCTGCTTTATATTGAGGGAATGCCAGTGCTGAGTGTGCGAGACTCCAAAGATGAAGTCTATCATTTTGGGGGAGCCTTTCTGCGCCTTGACAAGGGCGGCAGGTGGTTGGGGATGCACAGCGCGAAACTCGGCCTCGCTGATACTGCGGCCGAGGTCTCCTTGTGGAAACACACCGGAGCCATATGCAAAGCAGTAAACAATGGGCGCGTTGAATTGCCGCAGCATCATACGCAGAGCTTCCTTCAGCTCATAGTTGATGATCATGTGCTGATTGACACCAAACATACGATGTGGTAAGTCCTCAAAAGATTTGATGGCAAAATCTACAGAGTCCTCCCAGTCATCTCCGTATAGATTGTATTTGCCCTTGGCTGACTCTTTTTCGCGCTTTTTTAACAGTGGCGCATGCGTCTCCGCACTCGCAACGCTCGCATCATCAGCCTTTTCAGTGGCAGGATTCTGAGGGTTTGTGTTTCGCAAATATGGTGACGTGGATAAGTTTCGGGTACAGTGAGGGTCATACTGGCAACGCGAAATCTTTTTGCCGCGTCGTACTATTGCTGGTATTGAGCTCGAGCCGGACCGGCGGATATTGATTATCGATGCGGTCTATCGAGTACATTAGAATGGGGCTCAATCGACTAGCAAATGTAGGGAGGATCACGGCCATACCCGGAGACCTGAGTATAGGGATGCCATTGCGTTGTAGCCGTGTCGTTTGTCAAGGAGCACGGATTTAGCCGGGATGATGCCCGTAGAGCGTTAGGAGGGCAGTGCCATCGGCCCATGGGCTAGACTAGATAGAAGGGGGGACAGTTCAGTTTCGTCGTTAACGCCAGCCTGCCGATGACGATTGTTGCAGTTGACGAGGTAGAAGCAGGTAGGAATGCTGCGCGGCGCACAGTTATTTGAGATGAAGTTGAAATCGATAACCGGAGGAAGCTTACCAGCAAGCTCAATGCGCTGCGGACGCGACCTCGGTTTCAACCTATCAACTTCATTTATTAGGTTGGCTCTCTGTTGAGATGGAGCGAAGGGTGGGGCGGAGCGCTCAAAAGGGAGGGCGGTGAATGACGGCAGATGATTGTACTGATCCATCGTACTGTATTTAGGAGGTACCTATTTATGATGAACGAGCTATGGCCAAACTCTGACCAGCACCCCGAGAATCTGAAGATGAACCTGACCGAGAGAGAGCAGGCAGCTTCAACGACGGCTGAGTCCGATTGAGAACTGGAACCTTGCCAACTTAACGACAAATCACTACCGGGCAATCAGCCGTCCTTCTCGGCAACTTTTTTTGTCAGGTAATAATCCCATGGAAGCTCTTCAACAATCGTATCCTGCACTGGACTCTTTTCTCCAAACTCATCGACTCCCTCCGACCCCTGGCGCGACCGAGTAAAGTTGGTAGGAACTTCTTGCGGATCAATCGAAGCGATGACCATCCCTAATCTCGTGCGATAATACCTGAACCGGCGCTCTCCCGAGTCTTGCTGCACCTCCGTGTCCTGAGTATGCTGGCTCTGGTCCTTGTCAAACTCATCGTCGCCGCGGCAGGCCTCCTCAGTTTCTGGGATCTCAGGGTCAGCCGTGCTTGGCGGCCGCAGAGCACCCATTCGCTCTTCGACTGACCTTTGCTCGAAATCAGAGTGCTTGGACGCAAACTCTTGAATCTCTTCCCAGTCCATGAAGCCAATGGCGTTCCAGTAAAGCAGCTCACCGGCCACTGGGGGCTTGCACCGCAATTCCTTTCGTGGCTCCACCTGAATGAGCAGAGCGCCCTCGGCGGCGAACTTGTCGTCAACTACCGCAAGGCGATTTGAGTCAAGCCCCTTCTCCTCGACGTAGCGCTGATGCTGCCTGATCAGCTCGTCCTTGTCATAAGACCGTTCAAGTGATATCGCCACATATCTGAAAAGGTCGTCTATACTGCCTAGTGATGGTGGGTCTCCCTCATCGTTTACGTAGTGCAAGCCGACGTCAACGGCATTCGCAAGTTGGTGGAAGCTGTCTCGATCTCCGTTCGCTCGGTTATCGTACACGGGGAGGCGGCGTACCGGCGGCTGCTGCTCTTGCCATGTTCCTTCTCGCACTTCAGTCCAGTCGGAATTAGCAATTCCCAAGGACGCCGCCGTCATACCAGCCATGTCTGGCATGTTTCGAACGGCATCCGGGAATCCATGTTCGGCTTCCAAATCGCAGAGCAGCACGCCATCTGTCGCCGCGTTGACTGAGTCCACGATTAAAAAATACGACTGCTCACTATAATCCGGTACTTTGTAGTTGTCACGTTGATGTTTGACAATCTGCAGAGGTCTTTGGTCTGGCACAAACTTGACGGCGAACTGCTCTTTGACTTCTTCGACGGTGCTCAGGACGTCGCTGCGCAGGAGCTCGCATATTGCGTCTTCAGTGAAACCGGTTACTGTACAGTAAACCTTGATGCTATCGTCCGCTTCTGCAGCGCTCATGTTGATAATACTTTCTTGAATTGTGGTGATGAGTCTGCTGTTGTTACACAAGGTGAGGGGTCAACGAAACGCCTTTGTATGTATTCTTTCATCATACAATCAACGTCATTTCCACGTGATGCCATGCTGCAATTTCGGTGGACCACCTATGAACTACTTGAGTAGTAATCGATTGGGCAAAAGCAGTGCCTTTCTTTGTTGCCCGTCAAACCGTCAAAACGACAGCGCTATTCCCAGGAACGCTTGAATAACATGGAGCCTGTTCATGTATCACTTCATCCTTCACTATGGACCTCTTGTTTGTAGTCCGCATTCTGCGTCCCAGAAGTGAGCTATTTCTTAGCTCTCTGAGCGGTGACAAGTCAGTTTGATTCATGCCACCCGTTATGAAGGGGTCACAGTCACAGCCTTGTCTGTGATTGTTGGCTGATCATCTCAATCTACACCGCGATTCGGCGTAATCGGGAGGCGCTGACCTTGGGTAGTGACCGCGAAGAAAATTGTCATCACATTCAGATCTCACCGAGCCGGTCAGAACACCTCGCTTTCAAAGCCACGATTGCACACTAACTGAAACCTGCATCTGTAATGGTTTTGCCGGCGCCTCAAACATCGCTTTCAGCTTACGCCTCTTGCTTTTTGGGCTGCTTACCATGCATATGCCGGTATCTCCACTCGTTCTTTAATCAGGAAGGACGAAAAAGTACGACTGCGGCACAGACATGCACCTTTACATCCATACGAGGCTGTGGTGAGAGACAATAAATTGTCCGAGAAGCGTGCGACGAGCCTTTGTGACCAAGGCTCGTACCAAACCTATCTATCATAAATAGCGGGAGGAAGCCTCATACAAAGAAGAAAAAGGAATAGAAACCAGGCAATATATGCAACACCATCAAATCTTACCGCAAAAACCTCACCAAGATGATCTTCAAGCTTACTACCCTCTCCCTTGTAGGAATAGTTGGTCTTACTACCTTCGTCGGGCACACACAGGCCGCACCCCCAGATCTCATCTTCGACTGTAGCAGAGCCCCCGAAGTCTGCACAAACATGTGCTGGGCCGTTCGTTGCGCCAACCCAGTATTTCCAGTCGCATTGACCTTTGACTGGCCTGACAAGGCCAAAGAAGATGCACGCCGCAAGAGCGCTGGATGCCAGAAAGGCAACAAGTGCAACAAGGGCAAGACCGGCCCGGGACACCGCGGTCCCGGGTACGAGTCTTGCGACGAGTACCCTTTTGCTAGCACCAAGGAGGCCGATAGCGGTCATCAGGTTTCCCGTTGCGTTCCCGGAAAGGAAAACAGCTACCAGGGCGGCAAGCTTTCGGGCCTCCAGAAGAGGTGGAAGAAGGAGGGCAAGACGGGATTCCGTATCGGGTTCGGAAACCCGGGCGCCAAGGGTGTCAAATTCTGCCAGAATCAGGCTTGCAAGAACGACGGCTGGCAAGTGCAGGACGGGAAGATCTCGAAGCGTGACGAGCAGCCACTGTTCAAGTACTACCGCACCAGAGCCGACATGGTCTTTGCTTCCCTCGAACCTGTCAGCATTCCCTCCAACTTTACCCGCGAGTTCCGCGAGGCGGACAAGGTGGATGAGACGTTTCACGTCTGGACTGAAGTTGATGAGTTTGGCGAGCAGCGCCTCATTCAGGATACTGTCTTGGAGGAGCTTGCTTGGGATCACTTTCTGAATTAAGCGAGAGGTATATCTAGAACAAGATGTATAAACTGACGAATTCTTCCTTGATAAGAGCTTTAGTCTTGTCTCCGTGATCGTAGATTTTTCGACGAGACTCGCCGACCGCGTCCCCAATTTACAAGGTACATCGATAGACAGATCCATCTACAAGTTCTGATCGCGCGAAGCGTTGGGTGTGCTCAGCGCAGTAGGCAATCATGCGCAAATACGCGGGGCTCGTACGACCCCTCCGCATTCTGCCCAAGACCTTGGGCCGCCACAGGGTTGCATCGGCCAAAAGATCTGTAAAGCTGAGCGACCGCTGCGACGTACTTTTACAGAAGTATTGTTTACGCTGCATATGACCGCATTTGGTGAGAGCGATTGCGGTCGTTTACGGCAGTGTGACGAGAAGGGCTTGAGACACCTAATGTCCAGTAATAGCTGAACTGTCGGCAGGTGACTGGAGTGCTTCAAGTGATTGACCAAGGCATTTCAACGCAATGGATTTCACAACTGCTGCAGGGTTTCACAGCATCCACGGCAGTTGCATGAGAGGGATACTCCCGAGCAGCTATTAGAAATAACGGGGTGTCCACGGCCACTGGGATTCTAGTGTTCGGTGTAGGAGCTGTCCAAGTTGTTGCTCATGTAGGACTTTGTGTCTGGGGTCTGGTAGTCGGGGTCACCGAAGTAGTACGAACTTTTATGACTAGTCGTGCCATTTTTCCCTACTAAGCAGCATGCTCGGCGCCGATGTAGAGCTCAGTCGCTTCGAACGAGGTGATTTAGGAGCAGGAAGCAGAGAAGAATGCAACAAAAGCACTCGGTTGCAGTTGGACTCTCCATAGCCACCAAAACCGAAATGGCCCGAGGACAAGAACACAGACAGACCGTGGGAGCTGGGCTTCATGAAATCCTTGTAAATGCGGTAAAGACACTAAGAATGAAAGCCGTCTTCTTCGCCACCGTACGAGGTGGAGACGGAGGTGGGAGAGCTCGACTGCGAGCTGATATGGTTGTCGAGGTTGACAAGCTCGTCGTCGGATTGATTGTCGGGATCGCTGTTGGCCTCGACAGCGAGATAGGTCAACGGTTGGTGTGTCCGAAAAGAAAGGACCATATGGGTTTCCAAGTTGCCTTTGAGCGTGGCTAAGACGTATCACTCCGAGCACCACCAATAGATTTCTTCTTCAGTTTGGAACCGGCATTGCGAGATTTGTACTGGCTGAGAAAACTAGAGACGTCGCTGTAACTGGCAGAGGAACAGATGTAGCTAGTAGCAACAAGAACTACTCCTCCCTTGCTCATGTAGTCAACATTGTAGTTACTAGCTGTGGATATGAGCTGGTGTGATGTTGTTGAGGTCACATGTGACTCGCTTGTGCACCTCAGCAGACTCTGCAGCGTTGGTGGACACCAATGTTGTGATGAGACGATTTGGCGGACTTACTCAATCTTAATGCGACAATACAAAAGGCTAGAGATGGAGTATTCCGTCGTTTTTGCCATAGCCTTCCCAGTCATACAGTCTTTACAGGATGTGCTTTGAGTTGAGTATCCTCTTAGATTGGCTAACAGGGGCACGACACTCGAACCGATCTAGAGTCGGACGAGACATAGACCTGTAAAAAGATAGCATGGGCTCCAAACCGAGCATTGAACATGTTAGTGGATAGCTGAGAAGGCTGGTATATTTGTCCAACTCCTCCTTGAGCAGCTACATGCCGTAGTTAGAGCTGCTTGGAAGCTTCGAATCGATGCATTTTGGTACAGCATAGCTTCTTACAGGAAATAAGCCTCTTGCTGGAACTCCATAGCGGGTGTTGCAGTTTGCACAAAGCACGGCGCGAAGGCAGTAGAGGCGAGGATAGCCCATCCGTAGACTGCTTTCAGAACGACGCCCAGCAGCGATAATCGTAGGACCGTCTTGCGGCCATTGCTACCCTTTGTCAACCTTGCGTCTTCTTTTCTCCTTTTTCGCAGCTAAACACATACCGAGCCGCATAAATTTCATATGGAGAAGCCACAAGCAGCTCTACATTTTGACCAGCACTTCTCCCCATCATTGTTAGACAATGCCAGACTGCTCTCTCCCACAACGGCAGAGGCAATCAAGTAGGGCCGAGGGGAGCCGTGGGGCGCAAAGTAATATCGAATCTCATTGCTAGGATTCTTGTTCATTTCTCTTGTTCGCTCTTGCCTGGATTTAATGCTGTCGATCGGGCAAGATTTGGGACAGCATCGCATCACCTGTGCGGGCCCCCGAGGCGTGTACACGCAAAAGGTCGGGCACATCTTGGAAAGAAATGAGATTTATTGACACTTCTCTTCAAATAGCCTTACATTACGGATGGTGTCTTTTTTTCGAGGGAGGAGGGAGGGGAGATTCAGTAGGAGGATATCGTTTCTAACAGACGTCTTCGCTTGTTGCCGCGACTACTGCCGTGGCACCAGCTGCTGACACACAAGGCTGTATTGGCTATATGACTGGAGGCGTTCAATAAAATGCATTCCATCAAATCAGCCGCAGCAAAGCAAGAGATCATGTTTCAAACGGGGTATTCTCACTTCCATCATGTTCTCAACAGCACAGTTCTACTGTACGTACAGTGTGAGTATACAGTGTCTTTGTAGTTTCAAATGCGCCTAGATAACCAGGCACATGCTTCAGCTCAGCTCGCCCGGCTCGCATCCCTCGTAACCCTCTTCAGCTTTTTCTGCAAAGTCAAAAGTAGCCATGTCGCAACTTTTCAGTTTCTCTCTCCCTGACCTTGGACGACACCGCATGGCCACCGCCGCTCTGCTGCCCGTCGTCCTGCCCACCGTGTACGTCGTGTACCTGAACTGGGCCGTGCGACGCCGCACCTCGAGCACCTCTGGGCAGCTGCCCCCATCATCCACCACCGCCGCCGCCGCCGTACCGCGCACGCCTCAAAGCCTTCCAGCAGACGTCCTCGCGCGCCCCCAAGACTGGGTCGTGAGTTACGAGCGCGTCGTATCGCGGCCTGTCCCCGCCGCCTCCCTCGTCGCCAAGCTTCTGCGGCGCGGCAGCATCGACGAGTCCTCGCCGTCGCCACTGCTTACGGCTTACCTGCGCACGACGTACAAGGCGTTTAGCTGGACCCCGCAGGCGTTTCTTATCCGCGGCATGCTCGCGGAGCCGGAGCGCAAGGCCAGCTTTGGCGCCGCGCACATTGACGGGCTGCAGTTCGCGCGCGGCGACGTGGTTGACGGCGTGTACAAGGTCACGAGCTACGAGGGCGGCGCGAAGAGCAGCAGCAGCAGCAGCAGCAGCAGCGAATACAAGGCTGTAGTAGAGGCGATTGAGCTGAGTATTGACGTGCCGCGCTCGTACAAGGGCCCGGCGGTGCGAGGGATTGTTATGTCGGCGATTGAGCCGCTGGTGGGGGATGGGGAGGATGCGGTGCAGTTCGTGAATGAGACGTGGCTGTGGCGAAAGAAGGACGAGAAGCCGACGCTGCTGGAGAGCGGTCTCGGACAGTGGTTTCATCGGCTACTGGCGGGATGGCTGGTCATGAAGGGCCTTGGAGGTGTGACTCGCAAGTGAAGAGGGAATGGTACTATAACGCTAATGCATCTCTTCTCATGTACTCTTTTCTTATTCGGGGCCAAGACGCTTTCTGTACAACATGGTATCCCGTCTAGAAATATTATAAAAATCTACCTATCATCGTCACAGGTCGTTACAGCACAGTTGCGTTGCACAGGGCCACGGCCAGATGACGGACTACATTCTCCGGCTTCCTCATCTCGCTAGAATTGGCACCGTTCTTGTTGCCGGAAGCGCTGTCAGGGGGGCCAGTCCAGCTCCCGGATTGGAGCCAGCGCCGGAGCCCGAACCACCTCCGGAATCGCCATGTTTTCCCGAGGCGGTAACTATGTACATTGTGCCATTACCGCTGTCCGAGGTGAGCTGGTCAATGGGCTTCGGGCAGGTGCTGGCGCCATCGAGGTTGAAGCCGAGGCCCTTGACGCGTTGAGAAAGTTGAGGTACTTGCCGCAGTTGGCAGACTAGAAGGTATTGGCAGCGGAATGCAGCTTGTCAACGGATTCGGCCAGGCTGTTCTGTAGAGGACATGGGGCAGCAAATCTAATACGATGTATACGAGGCAGAACCTACAGATCTACAAGAATAAGTGTCCGTCAAGGTCGACGGCAGGAGAAGCTGCCGTGCGAGCCACTTCCGCAGCAGAGTTGTCGCCGCGTGGATGAGTGAGTGACGGGCAGTGGTAATTTGTAGCATCGGCGGGAGAGTCTGCAGCCGCGCTTGTACAAGGCTCTTTTCGCATGGATGCCAAGTCAAGGCGCGACTGGACGATGGACGCTAGCCAGGTGCCGTTCTGGCACGCTCTGATGGTCCTTCTGCGCCGAATCTAGGGGCGATTTGCTTTATCTGCTTGACGGGTGGATCATGGCTGTGATTATTCTTCTTCAGGGCATGCCTCGTCCAGCAATTGTCGCTTGATATCGGTTGACGGGTCCATGCTACTGGGTACGATTGTGGAGGCGCAGACGAGGCTGAGGCAAAACCTTGAAGCCAGCCATATCGCTTTAGTGTGGCGAGGCAGATTTGTGGGCAGTGTCGACGTGACTTGCGTCGGGCGATACGTCGATGAGGATCACTTTCTTTCCATGTTTGCGAGTCATCTACCAGTTTTGAGAGTACGTACTCTGTACTGCGGACAGGCAATCAAGGCTACTTTGGCTGTTGGGCTTTGCGTGATTCTCACTGATCAAAGCACCACGTGGAGAAGACGAGTGGTGGACATGTCGTCATTGGTGGTCAGGAGGGCGACTGTTGGTTCGAGGCTAGAGAGGGACAAAGAGATGCCCCTTCATCATTGACCCTTTGGCGGAGATGCATGTTGCGGTTGTGCGGCAAGTATCGTGAGACTGTGCTAAACAAATTATAATCGACGACCCGATGGGTCTTTTTGATTGCAGTGCATGTCAGTGGATGGATGACTGCATGTGCATGTATTTAGGTAGGTACGGATAAAGCGAGCCGAAATGCATACGTAGGCGTCACGTGCGATTGAGGCTGCCAAGAGCGCCGCTGACGGATTACAGTAAATATTTAGCTATCGCTGACAAGTTTTGTGACGACTCACTGACGAGGCAGTTGGAGCTCATGGCATCACATGTGCCTGCGGCTAGGAGGTGTGTACAAAGTAGACAGACAGTTGCAACGCTGTGCAGCGGCCTCTCCTTTGCTTTGCTTTTGTTTTCTTTCTTTTTCTCGTCTTGTCTTGTTCATGATAATAGAATCAGCAGTAAGAATAAATAAGTACCAGGTGCAGGATAAGGTCATCAATTCGGCTAGTCTTCTTTGGGGACTTTTAGTGGACCTGGAAGCAGTCTCATCAAGCCCGGGGCGGCCTTTTCTTTTTTTTCTTTGGGCTGACGAGGCCTGCCCCAGCGCCCCAGGTACAATGCAACGGCGGGACGCTGTGGTGCGCTTTTTTGCCCTAAAAATGTAAGAGGTTGCACTCAATTATTTACTGGGGGAGGCCTCGTTGCGGCTCACACGACCAGGTATGATGGAAATAAAAGTGCAACACGGTGGAAATGCTGGAACTAATTTCGCAAGACCCCAATCAATTGTTGAATGGCAGTTTCTGCTTGCTCCAACCCCTCATCTTTAATAGCCGTAAAGTTTTGCACAGTCTTTCATTTCCAAAGCCCGCCGCCGCGTCTTGCAGTTTCTCAGGGGCAAGCCAGTCCCTCATCCTCCCCACTTTTTAGATCCCATTCAACTAATCCGTAGACTGATTGGCTCAGGTTAGGCACATCCGAACCCGCTTAATGAATTTGCTGGGCCTCTTTTTGGCCTCTAGCCCTCTGGATAGGTATTAGTCTCTAGCCGCTGGGCTTCAGCGCTCCAAGCCTCTTACTCCTGATTGCATGCGTACCTTGCCGACGAGATTTCTTTTCTGCTCTCTTTCTTTTTATCGTTACCACTCTCATCACCCACCACTCCACCCACTCCTGCCGCCTTGCTGATGACTACCTACAACTTACAACATAACCCCTGATCACGACGTCTGCTGGCTGTCATCTCTACTCCCCAACAGTAGCCCAGCCTAGCCCAGTCTAGCCGGCGGCCCATCCTTCGTCCCTGAGCCCGGCCCCTTCCTCTCACTGATTTGGTTGGATACATCAACGTAGGGCTGCCGAAACGACGCCTTATTTTTCCCTCTTGGATCTCCGACCCTGGCCAGCACAACGCCCTGCGGCCACAGTACCACCTTAATCCCCTTCGTCTCCTCTTCCTCCTCCTTCTCCTTCTCCGCCGCCTCCTCCTCCTCCTCCTCCTCCTCCTCCTTCTTGACCTCCTGCTCCGCGCCGTTTTCTTTCCCCTCTCTCGCACCACCGGACGCGCATTCGCCGCACATCGAATTACGTTTCGACAACGCGCGTAATGGCTTGGCTGTCCCAGGTTTTGGGCGGCCGCGCCCGGCAGCCCAGGTACGAGGCTGTTCCCGACGAGGAAGCTGGTGATTCCTCGCCCTCGAGACCGTATCGTCGCCGCTCCCGTACGCGCCTCCTGCTCCCCCGACAGCGCAAGGCCGCCGCGCTTCTCCTCTTCATTGACGTCCTCATTGTCGTCGCCCTCGTTGTCATCCTCGAACCCCTCATCACCCTCCTCCGCCGCAACGACGACCTCTTTACCCCGAGGCTCACCCTTCCAAGCACCGCCGCCCCAGAGACGCCTGGCGGCAAGCACAAGATCCCGCGCATTCTTCACCAGACGACCGCCAACGATACCATACCCGCCAAGTGGGTAGAGTCGCAGCGCAGCTGCAAGGAGGTATACAAGGACTACAAGTACATGGTGAGCACACTCCTTTCAACTCCGGGCCGCGAGGATTTTTCCCGCCTACAATGCGACCAACTTATCACTAACGATCCTCAGCTCTGGACCGACAAGGGTGCCGAAGAATTCCTCGCCAAGGAATACTCGTGGTTCGTGGATTCCTGGAACAACTACGCCTTTCCCATCCAGCGCGCCGACGCCATTCGATACTTCGTCCTCCATCATTTCGGCGGCATCTATCTCGATATGGACACGCAGTGCAATCAGACGTTTCCTATGCAAGAGGTCGAAAACGACTCGGACGACGATGTCGCCGTCTTCAAATCCACCATGCCCACTGGCGTCACCAATGACCTCATGATCGCCTCGGCCCGCCACCCAGCCTTTACCATGGCTATCGCCCAGCTACCCTACTACTACACTGTGACGCGCCCCTGGGCCGAGTACGGCCCTTACATCAATATTATGCTCTCCTCGGGCCCCCTCTTCCTATCACTCGTCGTCAAGGACTATTTGCTGCAAAAGACCACCCTTCCTTCGCCCTCGGTGAAGGTCATCTCGCCTCCGAACCTCGACGGCTACATTACCGATCTCGAGAGCAGCACCTGGCACCGCGCCGACGCCCAGACCCTCATGTGGCTCGGCACACGCCCCTGGACCTGGTTCACCATGGGCGCCATTGGCACCTTTTTCGGCCTATGCATCGTCAACTACTTGCTCCTAGCCCTGTACGGCTTCCTGGCTCGCCGAATTTTGAACATATCGGCCAAGCTAAAGGAAGCCAAGGTGGCCTAGGCGACGACAGGTACGAAAAACAAGGAAAAAACACATCATGCATCAACCTCAACTGGGAATGGCGTTACAAGCAATCAAGTGTATAACGGTCTACATATATAATAATAATGTTGAGTAAATAGTTTTGAGCGTAATTCAATTCATGACATGCCCCACGGCGCATGACCCACACACAATTTTCACCCTCAACTGGTCTTACCACGCCGCAAGGAAGAGAATTGCTGATGCAGAAACAAAAGGAGTAGATGTAGGCATTTAACAAGTCGACTTTAAGTTACTCATACAGACCGACGGAAAGTACAACAAATGGGGGAGACTTTTGATGCGGAATCAGACAGAAATTACAAACATTGGAAATGCTCATACAGAAACACAGCTCTCGGATACTACAAAGCAACGAACTTTTGGGCTCCGAACCCCCGCCTCCTCTCCCCACCAAACAGCACTCCGCATGTCTTGAGGATGTGAAAGCCCTTGCCCGGGTCTAGGACGAACAAATTTACGCGGGACAGCCTACGTAAAGCATTTCATTCAACGTTCAAGTCATTATCCAAAAAGAAACAAAACAAAAAAAAAGTCATTCTTCTAAGCTCGTCGCCTCCCTCTTAAACGCCAGCAGCTCCACCAACTCGGCCGTGTCGCCCCCGGAGCGCAGAAACTCGTGGCTCAGCAGCGCCGTCGACGTGGCCCGCCGCGACGCGTCGACGACCAGACACGTGGCCAGGAACTGCCTGAGCAGGGCGCCGTGCTTGTGCGGCGCGCGCAGCGGCGGCGTGACGCCCGTGGCGATGAGGTACAGCGCGCGCATCGGCTCCATGTCCATGTACGGCGGCTCCGCCTCGGCCATTTCAATCGCCATGATGCCGAGGGACCACACGTCGACCTTGTAACCGTAGCGCTTCTGCTTGACCACCTCGGGCGCCATCCAGTACGTGGTGCCGACGAGCGTGGCGCGCTTTGAGCGCCGCGACGTCAGCTTGGCGCAGTATCCAAAATCGGCTGTGTGCTTGTCAGCGTACGGGCTCAGAATGCCTTTTTGACTGGAGGCTGGAGGGAAGGGGGGGGGGGTGTCTGCGGACTTACTGATTTTCACGTTGCCGCGAGAGTCAATGAGGACATTGTCGCTTTTGATGTCTCTGTGGACGATTTGCTTCGAGTGAAGATGCTGCAAGCCGAGACAAGTCTTTTCGAAGAATTAGCAATCGTGTGCTCGGGGGTGAGGGTGCTCTTACCTCACGACACAGTGTGGCAATGTGTCGCTCGCTGATTGTCGAGTTATTGTCAATCACATCAATCAGCGCACCACCGTCCATGTAGTCCATGACTACCCACAGCATTCTATTTTCATTGACGAGGAAGGCATCCAAAAAGTTGATTACGTTTTTATGTTTCCCTTCCTTCATGATGGAGATTTCATCCAGGAGCGCCTCCTTTCGCTGCTGTCGAGCCAGGTTCATTTCCTTTATAGCGACGCGGGTCTTGGGACCCTTCTTCAGCACCAGCTGCTGCGCAACGCCAACGGCTGTGCTGCGAATAGTAGCCACGTACACTGATCCAGATGCTCCTTGGCCGACCTTTTTATGCTTTTGATATGATGTGTTGGGGTCGCTCTGCGAAATCAAAGGCTGAAGCTTGGCAATCAGCTCTGCCTCGGACGATGTCACATGTCGAATCGCCTGCCTGCGTCGTGAAGGGATATCCAACGGTGTAACAGTGTCTGGGAATGGGGGCGCGTCTGTTCTTGATTCCGGCACTTTCTGCACATGGCGCTCTATCTTGAGCGGCGCGGGCCGCTCTTGAGCCTCTGCACCACCACCACGTGGAGCTGGCAGCGGCGCGTCATCCTCGTATTCCCAGACGGGGACAACTGGCAGCTTTGGCCCCAACTTTGGTGCCGGTGGCGGCGGCCGACTGGGGATGAGGTCTGGCAGCTTTGGGGGCGTGCATGGCGGTCTCTCGGGGACGCGAGTCCTCTCAGCTTTTTGCTCGTCAGCCAAGCTCGGGAGCGACGAGGCGGAATCGCTTGCGGGCAGACCCTCGTCGCTGCGGGAAATCTTGATGGGCGTGAGCGCAAAAAAAGCATTCGCCTGCTCAGACTGCTTCTGGAGATCAGAGTAAAAGTCGACTGCTTCGATGACGGCCTGCGGATTCCGCGCATAATCCTCTCGGGTAATGGCCGACGCGCTCAGCAGCTGCACCCATTCCTGGGGCAGCCCGACAAACTGCTCCGTGGCCGCGTCGAAGCCAACGTGCACCTCGTGGAAGAAGTTGGTCGGGTTGCTCACGCCGCCGAGGCCGGGACAGGCAATATGGATAAAGTCGATCCATGTATACAGCTCCTGTTCCGACTTTGGCCTGATGTGCAGAATCTTGAGCGGCCCCTCCTTTTCCCCCGGGCTGGTCGAGGACCCCTCAATGCGGCGGCTAATCTCAATCGTGGGCACCCCCGTCTCGGCGCGCCCAATGGCGACAATCTCATTGAGAAACAGCGTGTAGAGCGTCTTCCCGTCCTCGGCCTTGGCAAAGTCGACCCATTCGCTGCGCAGAGTCATGAACCGCTGCTTCCACGACTGCATGAACCCGCCCTCGCGGACAGTGACCCATCCCTCCTGCCTAGGCCGTGCATCGCGTTCTGCAACATGATTTTGCCGACGGCGCGCAAAGGATAATGGTACTGTAGACCCGGTGTAGGTCGTTGTGGTCGTATTTTGTAGTGGCGCGATGGTGGTGTTGGTAGCAGATGTTGGGTATCCAATGATGGGGTGTTTGGGGTGGCCAGCAACCGCTTGAGGCATGACGAAGCAAAAGCAGGTGTACTTGGGATGCAAGAGTTCAATCTATTTACGTTGATGCGCACTAGAATACTGAGCTCGAAACAATGCAATAGTGGTGTGCAGCGTTGAAGCCGCCATTGAGCCTCTTTGTGATGCCGCCCTGGTCAGCGCACGTGATGCTATGAGTACGCAACCCCTGCGGTGATACCTTTAATAGGAAGCTTCATGTTTCCAAATCGCATTAGACGACGATTTTCGAAATTAGCAGATTCTACTTGCATTATCAATATTATCTCGTTTTCTTTGACATGGTGTATATACATGAGTTTAAGTGGCTCGACGATCAAGTTGTCCACTAAAAAGCCCACATCCCGAATTAAACAGAACTTGGCGTTTTGTCGTTTCCAATCGCGACTGTCTCCAAGGTCACTGCCTCGTCGCTCGAATCGCCAGCCTCATCCTTCTTTACCAGTGGAACATTTTCCTTGAGCGCAATATATGTCGGCACGGACGCGATACCTAAAGCAATTAGCCATCGTTGCAGTGCAGGAGGAAACGTGACCTCTTACCTAGCAGAATGGTATTCACGGCTAGGGGAACCCTGCCACCGTGCCATTTTCGTGTGTTGAGACCGAAACTGACAGCCTGTGCAAAAGACTCCTGTCCGCGAAGGATACCAGAGAGGCGACTGAGCTCCGAGATGCTGTCGCTTTTCGTGGCGATGAAGTAGTACATCCATGTCTGCAGAGACTGACGCGACCACTCCCACAGCACAAGCACAAAGAAACCTTTGGCGAACCCGGAATCTGCCCAGTCCAATGCAGGAGGATTCGCAGTGTATTTCTCCTGGATGACCCATGCGTAGATCCATGCAGCCACATGGCAGACGACAATGTACCAAAATGAAATTTCCAGGCGACGCTTTACCGGAAACCGCCTCCAGTCGAGGAACATGCTCATCACCTGCGACGAGAAGAGCGTGCTAAAGTTGCTAACGAAGCCAATCAGAGCACGCGCTCGCACACCAAAGTAATAGGTTTGGAAATTTCCAGAGTATTGGTTAAAGTATGCCGCCCAAAAGATGGGAAGCAGGAGCACAATGTCTCTGCGCTTGCAGAGATTCCACAGAGACTTGAACTCGTACTTGACGCTCTTTTCCGCATCGACAATGACCTTGGTGCCGTCTCCGCGCTGCACCTTTTCCGGCTTGGTGAGCAGCAGGGCAATCGGCGCGGCGATGCATTGCAGAGCGATAAAGATGAGATATGTCTTGGGGTCCACGCTGCCTTTGCGCTTTGCTGCCGCGTTGTTGTTGAGAATCAAGACAATCAGCCCGCCAACCAGCGGACCGCCGGTGCGGAACCACAGCCAAATGTTGAGATAACGCCCGCGCTTGGAAGCTTCCGGGTAGCCAAGCGCGACAGCGCCTTCGGCCGCCCAAAAGAGACCGGCCGAGATGCCGCAGAGCGCCGCACCAAACAGCACCAGCCAGACGTTGCCGAAGCGGTTATTTGTGTAGAGGCCGGCCGAGTAGACGGGATAGCCAACGGCGCCGAGAAAGAGCGTCCGGGCGAAGCCGATGCGGTTGGCAATGGGGCCGCCAAAGACGGACAGGAAGCCCATGAGAGCAAACACCAAGGCGTTGGCGGCATTCACCAGGAACGGCTCCTGGCCGCCGCCTGCGCCAAGCGCATTCATGGCATTCCACAAGCCTGGCGCCAAGAAGCCGACGGCGCCAATGACAAAGGCATTGAATAGTGTAGTACGATACCATATCCTCTTGGCGGGTGGTGGCGCATCGTGGCTTGCCTCTGGCGTAGGCGACGCCTTTTCGAGCGTTGCTGTCATGGCTGTGCTAGTCGAAATGCCGGAAAAACTCTCGCGTCAGCCTTTCATTTGCAAAATTCTTTGTAGTCGGAACATGGCTTTTAAATGCCAATTTTGCCACCGAGCCTTTCTTGTCACCCCCACCGAGCAATGCGATAGTAAATTTACACTGCAACTACACCATTGTCTAGAGGATGGCGACATTGCGGGCTGGTCCGGCTTTAATAGCATCCAACCCACTCTTTTGTGTAAGTTGAGGGCTTAACCGCTGCGAGCCGCTCGTTTCACCGAGAGGGATTCTGTTCAAGGTGCAATTCAAGAGATCTATAAGCGGAAATATCCATATTAAATAATTACAAATTTGGCTCATGTACAATATATTAGGAGCCACACATCCGTGAAGTGAGTCTGATGTTGTAGCGGTCAGGCAACATATTGCAAGCCAGACCATCTCCGAACGTCATAGCCGGACCCGCCAGAATACCTTATTTTCGGACAATTTGTCTCAAGTAGCACTAGCGTCATGCAATGAAACCTGTTCATCATGCCGCCGTGGACAAGGTAACGGTTCTCAACGGTTCGCGGGAGACTAGAATCCAGCTTTTTTACCGAGGTGTTCTCAAATACGTATATTGAAGTCGCTGACGCTATGCTTAGGGTACTGTGCCTCGAATCTTGGAGGTGCGGCAATCAGGGCACCTTTAGCGTGCTCCGTACCTAGGTAGTTAACGGTACGCACAAGGCCAGTAATGTCTCGTTATGAGCACCCGTCCTGGTGTTGCAGTGCTGGTGATGAGTGCAGGCACTGGCACTGGACCTCTGGGCAATATTATAAATCCTACTGCTATCAGCTATAGTCAACGCAGAGGCTTGATTCATCTATTCACAGCCCTTCAAGTTAGGGGAAATAGGCCGCAGAGGACGAAGCGAAGGAGCATAACAACGTTGGAGCATTTCTGAAAGAATGGTTAGCATGGCCTGATGAAAGATTTTTTTGTATACTGGCGGGACGTCAATATGGCTGGCAATTCTCACTTGTTTCAGCGTCAACATGCAAAGGACAAAGCCATGCTGCCCATACAACTCATCAGTGTCCAGAAAAGCCTTTAAAGAAACAAACCACACAGGCAAAATCGCTCCATGTTCCCTCAATGGCATATGAAACAACTTCTCGCCGCAAAACTTTGGGGGATTAGCAAAATTTAACCAATGAGCATTGCGATGGACTGTAGTATGATAGCAAAAGAAAGCCCATGAACGACACGACGGAACGAATGAACAAGTGCACACTCGAACACTGAAAATGAATTATTATCGCCTTTGCAAAAAACCTATAGATTTTTTTGCCAAGGCTCGGCACCAAAAGCAGGATGTCAGATGTTTCAGCCTCAGAAATCGTCGTAATTCCGCACATAAGATCATTTATACATCCCACTCCTGGTAAACCAAATGCGCCACAACTTTCTCTTTATCGTCCGTAATACATTCCAGGTTCGTTTTCAGTGCACTGTTTTCTCGGATCCTCTTGAATGCTGTGTGTTTAAGCTCCGTGATGGTAAGATCTTCCAGATATGCAATTGACGACATGTCGATGCAGCGGCTCCACTCGGCGATATCCTCCTTGTTGGAGACAGACTGCAAAGAAACACTTTGCGCTGTCGTTGAAGCTGCTGAAGCGATGCCAGGATGAGACGTTTCCCAGACCCGCGCAATAGTTATGAGCGCGGACGGGTCTAGAATCTGGTTGATGCGTTTTGATGGCGTTTCTTCGAGCCTCGTCGCGTTGAGCAACCCGTTTGTAATGCCTTGAAGTGCGTCGATTAAGCCACAAACTTGGTCGATTAGCGTGATAAACTTTTTTCGATCGCGTATTATCCAGGACGTCTTTCTGAATTGAGACTTGGCCCTCTTGGAGAAATGATGCTTGACATTATCCGATAGTGCAACACCACCGCCGTCGCCGTGCGCATCAAGGGTCGGCGTCTCTGTCATGCCCGAGGCAGCCTCGATGCCAGCATATTTCGCTTCAACTCTCTGTACATCGGAGAGAAGATGAATCATCTGCCGCAAGCAGCTGTTGACGAGAGCCTCTGAGCGCCCAACCTTGCAGGATATTCGGCCTCGTGTCGCTGCCGTCCGCACACAAGCCCATTTCTGAGCCCCAGTTGTAGAGCCGACACTTTTCCAACTCGAATTGAAGACGCAGATTGTCGAAATCGGTGTCGCACGTTCGGTACAGCTGAATCAGTTCCCACACGTCCGAGTGTGTGTGCTTGAACAGCGCCGCGAGGGTCACGCCACTGGCTACTGCACCAAACACTTCCATGGCCGGCTGACTGAGTGCACTGCACGGGATAAGCAGGCTGCTTTTGGTAGAGTGCTAGGAAATATTACTCACATTCGCTGAAAGAGGATTTTCAAACTCTCAACGGGAAACGCAGAGCTGCTATTGCCTCGAACCGTTTTGAATTGTTGCTGTTTGTGTGAGGCGCAGCAGCCGCAGCAGGCTGCGAGGCGATGACCAGCCAGGTGTGCCAGGGTTATTAGGTAGTGGTGTGAGCAAGCCCAGAGCTGAATTCAAGGTACAATCTATGATGTTACTGAAAGCTGAAGCTCAGCGATTATGGCCCCAAACCCTGGCAGCTGTTTGGCAATCGGCTCGACATGCCGACGCTGGGTCGCCTCGAGGCGCTTCATCGGCCTTGGCGTCTTCTCGACCAAATTAGACGGGCAACGGACTCGACGAGAACGGGCTCGACGAGAACGGCCTCGAACAGTAGTGATATCTCAACACGGTCAAGTTCTGCCACGAGATTCGCACATTAAAAGTTTCCGCGACGCGCGCGACGCGGTCCTGCGCAGGCAGTCGCCGCCATCCAATAACTATTTACCAGATTGCGCAGGCGACGAGCCCCTCAAGACGTGCATATCACGGCCAAACAGGGCACGCCGTAAAAGCGGCATCTTTTGATCGGGCTTGCTAGACGCCACATGTACAGTCAATATGCAAGAACTGTTATTTCCCTTGAAAATGCGCCGCACATATTCACTCTACAATGCCCATATCACGGTGTGCCTCGCTCAGTTGCTGCACATATTCCTTCCTCTCTTGTATCTTGTCGTCTACAAACTCGGACGCCCGTCTGCCCCTGTAGAAGAACAAGACGTCGTCAAAGACGGACTGGTCAGGGCGGCCAGCTAACGTTAGCTGATAATCTCCTGACAGCTAGCTCCAGTCCGAATACAGGTACTCCGTAGGGAGCCAAGAGCTAGGTACAGGACCGGATCCACCCGCAGCCACTATGTGTACAGTGGGGAGTGTACTCGGTAGCAGATTAGTAGATGGGTCGGTAACGACTAGCGAATACTGGTAGCTGCTGTATGTTTTTTTTTTTTTTTTGATTATATTTTATAATGGCTTTCTATCGCTGCTCGTTGTCCATGCGCATTTCTAGATAACCGGTTGTCGGCCGGGAGCCTAATTTTGTGCTATGGGCCTCGATATAGGTCACCTCCAGTCCCGCATGCCCGCATGCCCGCTGTCACGCCAAAAAACACAGACGCCTTGTTCTTAGCGTATTTACAGTTATTGTCCCTCATATGTGACACCCGCAGATGATGAAACAGTGGGGCAACGGCCTGGCCAGCCGAGGCTCATCAGTGACGTTTAATTAAAGCGACCACTCTCAAGATGGAATAAATATATCGAGCCCAAATTGCGGAGTCAAGATCTAGTTTTACTATTCACAATGATACATTTCGACCCTTTGGACCTTTTGGCATGGCAACAAATACAGTCATTTACGAGCCGACTCACCAAGGCATCACCATAATCACCATTAATCGGCCAGAGGTCAGAAACGCCGTCAACCATGCCACATCACTGAAGCTAGCCGAGGCCTTTGAAAAGTTTGAAAACGACGCCGCCCAGAAAGTGTGCATCCTCACAGGAGCCGGCACCAACTTTTGCGCTGGCTATGATTTGCACCAAGTAGCCGCCAACAACAACAACAACAGCGGCGAGCTGGCCGTCGGCCCGGTGGACAAGGTCAACGGAGCGTTCGGTCCCATGGGCCCCTCGCGCATGCGACTGAGCAAGCCCCTCATCGCAGCCATTTCCGGCCACGCCGTCGCCGGCGGCCTCGAGCTGTCCCTCCTCGCAGACTTGCGCGTCGTCGACACCACGGCCGTCTTTGGCGTCTTTTGCCGCCGCTTCGGCGTCCCGCTCATCGACGGCGGCACGGTGCGGCTGCCAAAAGTCGTCGGCCAGGGCCGGGCGCTGGACATGATCCTCACGGGCCGGCCTGTGGACGCCCAGGAAGCTCTGTCGTTTGGCCTGGCGAACCGCGTCGTCCCCAAGGGACAGGCAGTCGAGGCAGCGAGGGAGCTGGCCCGGAGCTTGCTCGGCTTCCCGCAAAAGTGCATGCGGGCCGATCTCGTGTCTGCTCATTACAGCGTATACGACGCGCCGAGTCTTGAAGATGCACTGCGCTTCGAGTTTGAAAAGGGCGTATCAGTCGTGGCCGAGGAAAGTGTCCACGGCGCCCGGACATTTGGCAAAGGCGCGGGACGTGGAGGAAAGTTTGACAAGGTGAAATTGTAAACGGCCGAGTTTCACAAGGAGAGAGGGAAAATGAATCCAAAAATTGTCGCAGCCATCCAATTTGAGACAATAGCCTCACTCAGAGACGAGGAGTAAAAGAAATAAAATAGGAAAAGCCAAGTACATCAAGTTACATTTAGATTCCGATATAGCAAAGTCCGGTTCTTCTTCGACTTGGACAGCGTGAAACGCCCACAGCTGGCGACTTTTTGCTTTCACGAGGCCAGAAAATCAAGGCCTAGAATATTGATATCGTCATTAGAATATGCTTTTTACAAAGGCTACTGTCTTTACTTAAATTACCGCCCACGCGCAAACCCACGGCCTTGCGTTTTGCTCCCAACAACACCAAACAGCCATATTCACACAGTGGTATCTCAGTTCAGCTTGAACAAATCAAGCTCTCGCTTTCAGGGAAACGCCCGTTGTTATAAAACAGAGATTGCTCTCCGGCTTAGACGACGCGGGCCGTGGCATCGGCATCCTGCTTCTCGCGCAAGTCGTTTTCCGCGTGCTTTGCCTTGAGGCAGTTGACCATGGCGGCGGGAGCATGGATAATCTGCGCACCACTGCAAAAGGAGAATCAGTTTTCAATTCCGGAAGAGGTCTTTTTTTTTTTTTTTTAAATACGTACGCAGCAACAAGGCCGAGAAATCCGCATGCGACGCGGCGGCTGGAGACGTCCCCGTCCAAACGACCGTCAGTGCCACGATGGCCTCTGATAGAGAAGCCGTAGTAGGTGCTGAGGACCAGAAACGCAATGAGAAGGAGTTCAAATGGAAACTTCACGAGGGCCCTGCGCATGTTGGTCTCAGGGTGTCTGTTAGTGACGACGCGGAAGCCGACGTGAAGGAGCATGACGCCAGAGAGCAGAAGCGAGAGAGCGCCCTACAATACAACATTAGTATTTCCATCGAGACTGCAGATTGCTTTTTGACAAGTTGAAAATAACTTTTCGGGAGCGTCATACAAAAATATAAAGCATGGTAAAGGCCTTGGGCTCGTGGCTCGTGGCGCCTGTAATGACAGATCCGAGAATAAGCACAAAGGATGCGCCGCGGTTCAGCGCGTCCCCGACGAGCTCCTTTCTGCTGACTTGATAAGTCATTTTGACTCAGTTGTCGAAATCACAAGATCTGATATATTTTTTCACAAATTAAATAGTCTTTTTCGAGGATGTTTTTGCGGCACGCGAGACGAGGCGATCTGTGGAATGATTTGCGGGGGAAGAGAGCGGAGAGGCAAAGGGCAAAGGGAAAGGCAAGATCGGGATGGCGGGTCGCATATTGTTGTTGTTTATGGACCAAACAAACCGCGGCCGAAAAAGCTACAGCCTATCTGTACAGGTGAAAAAAAAAAAAAAAACATGTGGCAGTCTACACCAAGCAGGGAGGGCAGGCAGGTCCGGGTGGCGCGGGTTGCATCGACGTCGAGCTAATAACTGTGTACTTGTCCGTCTTGTCGCTTGAGGCTTGCTCTACAGGTCATCCGCTTACCAATAGCGCACGCCACATCCGATTAATTCTTCTCCATGTATTTACGGAGTACCCTTTTACTCATGGCTGCGACTGCGAGGCCCGAACATCACAAGCCCGTTGTTATAACAAAACCATCTACGAACAACCCTGGTTATCTGACGCTCTTGCAGTGCAGCCATTGCGCCCTCGTAACCAACGCTGCAAGTACATAAACAGCAGATGGCAGTGCTTACATTGGTGAGACAATCTCGTCCATGTAACGGTTTGCACGTCCGGGACTTGCGGAAGACTTGGTAGAGATAAATAGTTACACGCCAAGTGTAACTGGTAACTAGGTAGAAAAACTCTGGGGAAAGGGGCCGGACCCCCGCGCTGGAGTAGAAAAGCTCGGACGGCTCGCCACCGATTATTTATTGTTTAGTTGGCTATAACTCGCCCCGTCTTTTACTTAGCTTCTGCTGTCAGTCATGCATTTTCAAGCCACACAGGACGGAGACTAGCCAAATCAAGCTGGACCGCCGTGGGCCGGAAATTGGTATCGAAATTCCAAACCCAGCAAGCTGCGGGCGGGGGAGGTGGGTTGGAACTTGGCTTGGGTCTCCTTCTGAACGGTTTCGCATGATTATGGCCAAACAGGTGTGGGGGAAGAACTTGTTGCAAGACAATGAGCTGACCTCGGGGCCATGTTATACAGCCTTTCACAACGCCGCGCGCAGCCTCGACAAGATCACCACACGCTTTTAATAGCGGGCAGCCAAGTCGCGCAGAGCAAGAGACTAGACGAATTGCCCTGAATTTGCATGTGCTGAGCCCGGTGAAGCTTCACCCTTTCCTCTTTGGGTGCAGAACATCTCTTTGGGGTTAGGAAGTCCTTGCAGCCACAAAAACTATGCGCCAAAACCAGTTCGTCGAACAAGCAACCAAATGCTTACTTTGACTTTCGAATTCTGTTTGGATTTGTTTGTTTGTTGATTAACGTACAACTCTGCCTTCTCCGTGTCACGACGCGGGACTTGTCACGACGCGGGACTTGTCACGACGCGGGACTTGTCCCGACAGTAGAAGCATGAGGCATTTCGTTGTGTCATTTCGCTATTTATATACCTTGTCATCGCGATCGTGGCTGCTTCTTCACTCGCCAATCGCCCACTGCTCCCGCCAAGCTAGAGTAGCAGCCAGGAATGCTAGGCTGTTCATGTCAGGGTCGCTCTTTGCCTTTCCAATCAATGACTTGTACTCTTCCAGCGAGCCAAATCTGTAGATGGCCACCTTGTCTCCACCCGAGATAAACTCGGCGTCGGCGTCAATAGCGGCCGACAGCTTCTGAGCGGCTTCCCACGCCGCCGCGACGTCACCCACCAAGTCCATGGCGCTATAAAGCTCCGCCCACGTGCCTTTGTCTATCTTTGACGCGAACACAATATCTGTGAGTAGGCTCCCTTTGCATTGCACGCCTTGCTTGGCGCTGTGCGCCAATGCATTGGCTGCCTCTGTGGAGAGGAACATGACCGGCAGTACAGTTGGTGTTGGAAGACAGTTCTGCGTAGATGAAGCATCAAAGCCGCTCTCGTCCAGGGCCCTTTGCAGTGCAGCTTCAACAGGTCGCGAGATGTCGCCTGCGTTGGGCGCGCAAGTAAGTACGCAGACATTGGCGGTTGGCGCCTGGAGCTCCCTGCTCAATACAAAAAAGGATTTGTCATCCACGATCCAACGCCCACCTCTTCCGAAACGAAACTGCTGGGAAGTGAGTAGAACCAGCTCGAGCGGAGAAGCGCCCCAAGGACCAGGGGCTAACAGCTTGCTGCCCCGTCGCCCGAACGAGGTGGAATCATCACCAGTGGCCTGTACAGAGATGATTCGCAGCGCACTTTTTACGTTCTGCGGCACCCCTGAAGCGTCAAAAAAAGTGTTGGCCTGCATTACACTGGATAGTACCGCATCTGTGGGACCCTTTTCCTTTGCGAGGCCGTGAAGCACAACACAGGGGAATTTCAGGTCCGAGGTCGGCAAAGACGAGTTGTAGATGCCCATATGCAGGGGGAAACATTTACCTCTTAGACGCTGGAGCAGATTTCTTGCAGTAGTCATCCGGTCGGCTGGCACTGAAACCTCCAACACATCCCACAGAGGCTCCGCGACACGAGACTTGAGCAGCGACTGCTGCACTGCGCGGATGCCTGCCGTAGTGCCCTGCTCGCCGCTGCTTGCGAACCAGTCGTCCAACTTGTGTTCAGAGATGGTATCATTCAGAGTAGCCAAGACGCTGTTGAGCTTATCCAGACCAATCAGGAAAAGCGGAATCACCTCGTGCACAGTGTCGCGGCCCAATGCGCAGGCAGCGTCGGCAACAAAGTTGGCAGCCTCGCCCAGCAAAACGCGCTTTCGCAGAGCGTCAAATCCCGCGGGCTCAACCATCTTGACCCATTTCATAAATTCCACTTTGGATGACAGCGCATCAAAGAAGCCCGCGTCGGCCTGTCTCATGGTGTCGGAGCCGGAGTGGTGATCGAAGCTTATCCTAAAGTCAGTGCCCTGGCCCTGCAGCTTCAAGAAGCCATGCCGTATCTCTGAAAAGGCCGAGAGCGAAAACTTGAGCTTGGAAAGCTCGTACGCGTAGTCACCAGGTTCAAAATCTCGCGTCTTGGCAAAATCGCTGAGCAGGTGCACGCCTCGCGGATCAATCAGTGCAACTGGTCGGTTGGCCGACGGGCCGACGCAGCACAGAATGTTGTGGAGGTTCAGGTCGCCATGGATCTCCCCTATTAAAGTTGGAGAAATGGCTTCAATGGCGGGATGGCTACGCAACTGTTCCATGACGGAGTGAAATCCCAGAAGGGTTCGGCCGTTGAGAACAATCTCGCGACTGTCGATGATGGCGCCTAGCTCGGGCACGGCGGCGCGGGCAATCGCCACGCGTCTGTCGATTCTGTCAAAGTGCGCCTTTTCGATAAAGTCCTTTGGCGCTTCCGTCGTAGTTTTTGGCCAGACCTTTTGCGCCATTTCGCCCAGGAGCTCGCTTGCCGTATCCAGCAGCAGGTTGCCCCCCATGCCTGCCATGGCGAGTTGTGCCAGAGTCTGGCTGGCCAGGTAGGGAAAGTCGATGGAGAATGTTTCGTCATTTGCCGTGAATTTGAGAGGCTTGACAAAGATGTCGGTTTCCTGCACAGCGATACTTGTCTCCAGAAACCTATTCTGGCGCTCCAACCAGGGCCGCCCGTTCTCGTCAATGCCATCGTGCGAGCAGGTCTTGTGTACCTCCAATGTGCCGTCTGGCTGAACCACCAAAGAGACATTGGCTGAGGAGCCACTTTCATCGAGGTGCACCGAGGTATTCTGGTGCGACTGGTTGGATTGCTGTGTGAGGAGAAGACCGCGTGGCCCAATGACGGCTCTCACTGTAAGACCGTCGAGCACGACATCACCGGCGCGCCAGGTATCCTTTGATGATATGCAGTCGTTGATGGTGTCGACGGAGATGGCGTTTTCTGTAATCGCGCTCTCCGGAACCAGAGCCGTCCATGGAGAGGCCCCTGGAGACTTGCTGACGACAGGGATGACAAGATGGCCGCGAAATTTGTCCGCAAGCCCATCAATGTCGGAATAGCCATCGCTTGTGACGGAGGAGGCGACATGGGTCTTCTCAGTGCCATTCTGGAAACCCTCTGTCTTGGCTCCTTGGTTCAGCTGCTGCGATTTCTCCGCGACAGATGCACTCGCTGGTCTTGGCTCGGAGTCGACCGCCATGATGATGGCTTCGCTTGGGGATGCGGCTGAAGGACGACCATCTCCGCCACGCCGCTAGCGCGGACGGTGGTATTATATATCCTCGCACATGCTGATCTGCCGGACATGTTTCACCCCGTCAGCAGCCTCGTATACACGATTGACGATGCAGGTTAATCCGTATACACCGCTAATCTCAAAGTGGGCTGTTGCTAGTTTCTCGGGGTCTGGACCGTCCCAAGTGCGGGGGCCAAGACAGTCTGTTACCATTCACAACCTGCCATGTCGCATAGTCGCATAAAGAGCGAAGTACTGCCCGTTGGGGTTGGCTCAACGGTGTCTTTGAGGCTTCCAAATACAATTCGCGTATAATTCGACTTGTTTGTTGGACAGTGGTCTCCCCCATCGACAGTCAATCTGTCGAGAAGAAGCATCTTTTTTACGCCTCAGCTTGGCAACAGTGGAGTGCGTATGTTGAGGCTCCTCAGAGAGCCACATGTATGGCCCAAAGCATGGGTGCTGGTGGCGTCGAATGAGAGCGGTCACCAATTGTCCGACCTCTCAGATTCCGAATCATCCTTGCCTCACAGTTTTAGTTGGAGGCAAATGCGCTTCTGTGGCTGGGAACTTGGTGGTTTTTCTCCTGTGGAGGCTTCCCGTATGCATATCTCGGATAGTTTGAGAAACACAAAGCCGAAGAATCGAAGTACAAGGTCGGGATGAGAGCTACGAGCGACAGTGTTCAAGAATCACGTTATTTTGAGCTCATGCAGGCGAGCAACCAGTCGATCTGCTTTTGCATGTACGGAAGTACATTGTGGCGTGTGGCGTACGGAGCGAAGCGAGAGAAAGCTCGAAATGGATTGTGGTCATGAAGAAAACAATTCGGTGCGTCTCTTCAGTCATAGTCGGGAAGGGAAGAAATCTAGCGAGGCAGGCGTGAGACGAACAAACACACGCTATAGAGCACGTGACCTAACGAGCTGCGCCCCCGTTGACAAACGAGAAGATTACCTCTGCACATCAAAAGAGATAGCTGGCCATATGACAGAAAATTCATATGTTTTTTTTTTCCTTGCAGAATCATTAATTTAGATGTCATCATGGGTATGCGAAACTCAAGAGATGGGGACTTCACTTGCCGGTGCTTTGAGGATTGGTCACTCACTGGGAAATTCACTCCCGCATCTGACAGTGTGCAAATAATCTTATCAAGTATCAAAGAAACCAGTTCGTATATCCAACAAGACCATGTACGGCCTTGGTCGTAATTTGGCTAGCGGCAGCGACTTCTGTTCAGTCATAGTGGCTCTCTGGAATTGAGCCAAAGGTTCGGTCGAGTTGGTGCCAAGCGCATCAAAGTGTATCCGTGGTCGTGTTACGCCTGGGCTATCGTCAACTAGAACCCTATATGCCCGTGTTTGATAAAGTCGGATAGAGCGAGCCTGATCAAGTGCGCTCCTATAAGAACCTAGTACAGATCAAGTGAGGGACGACCTCGATGGTTATGGACTGTAAGCCAAATTGCCTGTATTATTCAAACACACGCATAACTGCACTAAAACAATCCATCAAATTTCCACCATGTCTTGAATCTTCTCTCCATCAATTGAACATTGGGCTTATCCCCTGCCGCGTAGTCCGCCCGATATTGCGAATTGCCCATCTTCTTAGTTGAGATCCTCCAAGAACTCAACAACGAGGTCGGCCGGGGGCTCTCCGACATCCGCAGCCTTGTCCTGGCGACGGACACGGAGACCCTTGTCGGCACGGCGAGCAGGGGCCTTGTCCAGGCTCTCCTGAGTAGTAATCATGTGCGAGTACGGCTGGCCCGAGGCGTTCAGGATGGGCACCGTAATCTTGCACTCTTCCGTCTTCTTAAAGTCCCTGTTGCACTCCTTGTTGGCAAAGTCCAAGAACTGCTGGCACGGCTGGAAGAACGAGTCCATGACGTCCGAGGTCGGGTACTTGCTCGCAATCGGCGTCTTGCTAAAGGTGCCGCAGGGATCAATGCCGCCGCCGCAGTCAATCATGGGGTAGGAGAGGCAGTTGCCCGGGAGCGTCGCCTGGTAGGTGATGGTCTGGATCGTGCAGCGGTGGTTGGGTGGGCAAAACTTCTCCACGGATCGCTCCGTGGTCGTCGCCTTGGCCTCGGCGTACTGCTCGCTGTACTCGCCCGAGATGTCGCCGCCAATGAGAGACGCGATGGGCTTGGCCGGGGACAGCTTGAGGCCAACCTTCCATCCCTTGGTGGTGGTGCCCGTCAGCATGGTCGACGTCTTGGTAGTGACCTTGTCGGGCTGGGGGGTGCCACCCTCGTGTCGGGTCTCCAGATCAGCGTCCACGTTGGCGTGCGCGGTAATGGTCACGTCACCGACGCCCTCGAGCCACTTCATGTTTCTGAAGTAGACGGTTCCGCAGCTAGTAATCTTGCCAGCGCAGACCGGCTCGTTGGCAATGTCGGCGGTCGTCCATGGCGGGTTTGCGTTGTTGACGGTAAGGGACAGGGACCGCTGCAGGTCGGCAACGCGGCTCTTGACCTGGTCGACCGTGACAATATCCTTGGCTGTGTCAAAGGACCACACGCGGCCAGTAAGGACGGTGAATACAACGAACTGAACAATAGCGTGCATTTTGATGATATGTGAAGCTTGATAGCGAATGGCTAGTAAAACTAGAAAACCACGGGTCAGTATGCTGGATAAAATGTTGGACTGGCGGTTATTTTACTTTTTTGTTTCGGGAATGTGTTCTGAGTTCTGAGAATGAGAGGCGAGTGTGCTTGGTGTGATGAACATTGACTTTTCAAGCAGATGCATCACCCTCTTTATAGGAAAGCTTGATCTTCTTCCACGGCTCCCATCTATACAAGATAACACTGCAACACATTGATGTAGAGCTGTACCTCGGAATAGGATACTGCGCGGCATATCGGAACCTTCGCCAGGGGCCTCGTGTCAATAGCTACAACTTACGACGACTCATTCATTATCAGCATCATCCCATTCAACCCAAATTCAAGCTTGATCAAGTCAAGCATACGAGGCACTAGTCAGCGTATGTAAAGCGGGTGGACCAGGGTTCTTCGGTCAACCAAAACGGTGCACACGTGCTCAAAAATAAATACCAACAAATTGTGGTGGTCTTAGTTCGTGGACCAGTGCATTCCCGAGGTGCACAATCGGCACATTCATACTCAACAACACCAACGGATCATTACGGTCATGGCTCGGCACTATGCAATAATCTTCAACATGAAACTAGTGGGGAGTAAAACAGCTGAGAGATAAAAGGCTGTTTTTGCTTACAACGGCTGAGATAGGTTCACTCTGCTTATATCACGGGCATTAGCCGCGACTCTCTTGGACTAGCAGCCCCTATGTGTAGTTGAATGATGGCTCTGTATTAGCAAAATATCACGCCTCGATCGTTTCTCAAAGCAAGAGAAGATGCGATAGAGAAGTGCCTGCTAAATAGGACAGGGGATGGGGCGGTCAGAAATCGCCACAGGATGAGGCTATCACCAACCGTGTATTGCTGAGCGGCTGGTACGCGGATGCCTCTCAATTTGGCTGCATAAAGAGTTAATTATGGCTCTCTAGTTACTAGGCGAGTATTCAAGCAGAATCCTGGTCTTCGGTTCTCCATTGCCCTCCTGACGATGACGACAACATTCCGTGCTGAGTAGTCAAGCAAGTTATGTATGGACATTAGATATCCACCCAAAGCGAGAATGTTGAAACTTTGGCTCCAGCCATGTATTTGTCCATTCCTCATTTTAGTTTTACAGGCTTGTGTTCAGGCCATATATGTATGGCCAGGATGGGGCGCTTATGAGTGGCTGAATCGTTATCAGAGGGCCCTCGCGGCAGTACAGTACGCGAATATGGCGCAAAGAATGCCTGCGCTTCCCAGCATTATTCCGCGGTCTTATTAGCACGTCATGAAACATGATGGTGTTATTGGTAGGCGACTCTGGCAAACGCGCATTTCAGACAGCGACCTGGTTATCATGCATTTCGGCGGGCAGTGCTCATAGCAGCACTTACTACTCGTGTCAGACTCTCAACTAGACACTTTTGGAAGAAGCCAGTAACTTTTCAGCTTTACACATTACACCATTTTGAAGATTCCCCAGCGGGGACGCGGGTCCATAACGAAGATCTTTCTTTCTCCGAGAGTTTCATAATTTTGCTTAGCCTACTAGCTCGAAGAGGCCGTTCCATGCTCAATGAAAGTTGGAAATGCTCCGTAGCTGCTACTACCAGCAGCAAGAGACTAATAATGCTACGCCTCTGTGGCTTCAATATTCTGGTGCAGCCGCTGCCACACGCTCGTAGACGGCAGTTGAGCAGCTGGTCGTTGGAGCAAAGTAGTATTCAAATTGAATATGAATCAATTAAACTTGCCAGTTTCAAATTCTTTGAAATCGTCTTTGATTCCCTATCGATTCTTGGCGCTCGGACTTGGCGGGATGGCCGCGAACACCCGCACCCCTGTTATTATGCCTCGCGTTCACGTGGGAGCAAAGACAAACACAAATGGCCTAATTAACGTTCTGGATAGCTAGTCAGAGTCAACTTCCTGGTATTTAGCTACCTAGTATAAGGCATCGTCTCCGACTACGAGACGGTGGGCCCAACAATATGATAGAACTGAAAAAACACAACTAGCCCAGTAAGCTGCCCAAACGTCGATGATTGTGTTTAGAAGAAGCCCATGCTTTGCATAGATGGGTAGTTTAGCTTGATAAATACGGATCTACCGGATTGATCAGGGTAGAAGAAGCTCGCGCGCTGGACCGGGGCAGCCGTGGTCTGGGCCGAAGGCCTGTTTCGCAGTAACTCGCTGTAGCATAAATATTGACCAGTAACCATGAAACAGCGGCGATCAGTTATATAATTAATTATAATACACTACCTAGACCTATTTGTCTATGTGGTCCTTCTACTATTTATTAGTAGAGGAAAAACTAGTCCCCTAAAGGAAAACCCTTACTACTTTTCCTACCTTCGGTTCCGTATCGGCTTCTGGTAGGGTCTGTTGAGATCCCTCTTCTTGATGATATGACTTAATCAAGGAGAGGAGCTCGTCAAGCCGTTCTCTTTGGGTCGCTGGTCTCTCTTGGGTCGCTGCCGCGTCTGCCTCGTCCCGTCGTTCGTTGATCGGATGGGCGCGTCTCTGGTGATGTTTCGGCCACCACGGCTGCCCCTCGCGCTACGGCCTCGAGGCGGCATCGTCGAGGGGTAGTTTCGGGCGTTTTTGATCGTCAATAGGTCATTTTCTTATTTTATCGCCGGTTCGGGCTCAATGCGGTCGGGAACCGTTTGTTGGTCGCGAAGTTGTTTTATGATTAGCTATATAGAGTAATTGATAAACAATCATGGCCTGGATATTTGAGCCGCTTCACTAGTCGCTGGCATATGATGCTGGGAGTCATTTCATTTTCATTTTACTCTGCTATGATCTTTTGGTAATATTGCAATCCATAAAGACATCCCAAGGTACCTGGCAATTGCCACAAGTGATAGAAGTGGGTCCTCTTGTTCTACCGTAACAAACCACCGTAACAAACCGTACCACAGGGCTATAAACGCAATGGGATACAAAAGAGTAAATCCAGCTTAGATGTACATGAAGCCAGCAAATGGAGGCCTTCTTCTCTTATCTCTCATTTGACAAAGTCAATAAAGCTAACCAGTGCTGGGCACTGCAGTTCCATCACGCTGACTGGCGAGACTGTCAACTGTCAACACTACTGATATACTACCAGAGCCTCTGTCTCTCAGCACAAGACAGCAACAGCCATATTGGACACCGTTTTTTGGAGGCGCAGCAGGTATCCAATTCTCTGTTTGGCCCGTGTGCAGATTCTCTCAGCCAGAAACGCGAAAACGAGTGCGTGGCGGCGGTTTTGTCCGCGAGATACCGTCAGCGCGGCGGCTGTGCCAGTCTTGAATGTAGCCGTTGGAGCGCATGCGCAGCGGCCGGGCCGGGCAAGACTGTGGAGGGCAACCAGTAGATTGTGAGGGGGCCTTGTGACATCATCGTTTGAATCTGCATAAAGTTAGATGCTGGACTCTTGGAAGGCATCTAATAGATTGTCAGCTGGGGCATACCTTTATCAAACTTCATATATCATCCTTTGATAGTCTGTCGGAGGGCAACCAGTAGATGGCAAGTGGGCCTGGGCCAGGGACATTATCCTTTGACAGACTGTCGGAGGCCAACCAGTAGATTGCGAGTGGGCCTGGGCCAGGGACATCATCCTTTGACAGTGTTGGTTCGAGTCACGAGACGTATCGTAAGGTTGTTGGGTTCAATTCTCGTTGTTCTTGATTATTCCTACATCTCAGTGTGCCTCCAGCCACGGAATCTTGTGGCTACAAAGAGTGGGTCCAAAGGCAATTCGGACCAATGATAATCCATCATTCGCAACAGTATGATATCTGTGTAGTGGACAGTGCCAGATAGAGTCCCTCAAATGTAGGTCGAAGATGGCTGAATGGAGCAAGAGCCCTGTATATATTGCGAGGACCTGAAGGCCGGGCTTGACAGCTAGAGCGGTCGTAGATTGATCCGTGCCGGGCAAAGTCTTTTGATCATTGATCAAAGATCGTCAAACGGACGGGCAAATTGTCCTGTATATATTGCGAGCACCCGAAGGCCTCCGGCTGAACCAACGACTGGACCGTAGAATGCTCCGTGCCGGGCAAGTCTTTTGATTTTCGATCAAAGATCGTCGAACGAACGGACAAGCTGTCCTGTATATATTGCTAGCACTCGAAGACCCCCGACTGAATCAACGACTAGACCGCGGCTTGACAGAGATGGCGGTCATAGAATGATCCGTGCCAGGCAAAGTCTTTGCGATTATCGATTCAAGATCGTCGAACAAACGGACAAATTGTCCTGTATATATTGCGAGCACCCGAAGGTCCCCGGCTGGACCAACGTTTGGACCGGGGCTTGTCGAGAAGGGGGGGGGGTGCGGGGGGGTGCCCGGCTGGGCCATCGATCGGGCCGGGCGTTGTCAGGACTCACCTACTCCTGCCTCATGGCCTGGGCTTAGATCACCTCTTGAGGCGGATTGCCGGAAAAGAGAGCACCGATAATCGCCCAGACGAGTTGTCTGAAGCGACCATCGGCCATCGCTTCCTGGAACCTGAGGATGACAGGATTCCGGAGCTCCGGCGTGGCCCTCAAAACCGCCGCACCACCAAGGATCACCGCGCACCAAGCCAAGAAGCAAGGAGTAGTGAGAAAAAAAAATGATATTATACTAGTACATTCGTTAGCATGTCTCTGTAAGAGCCTCTCGGAGAAAGCCAAGAAAGTGATATGGGAAAAGGGACCCACTATCATTGTTGTAAATATGGTTTCAAGAAAATTCCAAAGAGATTTCCAAAAACTGCTTGTAGAATTCTGTTAGCCCGTGAAGAAAGGGAAAAGAATAAAATCGAAAAAATGCATCAATGCTGCTTGAAATATGGTAGGGCAGTCGTGCCTTCCCAACTCGAGACACATTGCGGGGGCTCTCGCGTATTAGAGACCATTTGACGAGCGGTGGAAATTTGCCCTTCAACTAGTACAGGCAATAGTAAATTCTCATACTGTTAATCTCCTTGTAGCTGCTGATTTCCTTGTAGCTGCAGATGCACTTTGCACTGCCTGGTGCTGTAGGTACGGTAGACCGAGTACGCGAAAGCCACTACCAGCATCATCGCTTCTCTCTTCCATCTACCAAGGACTGACCTGCCAACTTCGATGCTATGCCAACTATTGAAGAAACAGGGCATCAAAAAGGCCCATAGGAAAAAGTCTATAGTATTTTTGTGTGTTGCATAGTAGTAGTAGCGACCAACCGTCGTTAGGTTTTGAGGAGCTTCCTCCGGTCTGGGAAGTCTAAAGCGGTTCCTATACCCCCAAGTGTATTGATAGATGATTTCTACCACTTCACAAGACGGAATCATTATGATTTGACTTCCGAGTGATGGTAATCGGTGGGCTTGATGATGGGTGTCGATGATGGGTGTTGATGACGGGTGTTGATGATGGGTGTTGATGATGGGTGTTGGTGTTGGTGATGGGTGTTGGTGTTGACGACGGGGGACTTTTTTCAGTTGTATAGGGGAACCCGAGCTTAAATATCAGCTGTAAACCAACAGACTTTCTTAAATCTATCAGAATTCACTGTGGCGTTTCTGGTGGCTGCCAGATGTCGAAAGTATCTTTTTGGCTTGTTTTATGTTATTTTATTTTTTGCGGTATCGCCACAATGAGGCTGGCATATGTGGTTTCATGAGGCGGGACTCTCGATCAAAATAGTGATGGCTGACTTCAGTCATATAATCGTTCTAGATATGATTTCTTTTTTCTTCTTCCTTAGCTATGGCCGAGTCTAGCGAGGTCCACCCCAATGCCAGCCAACTTTCACCATTATACTCTAAATACAAGCCATTTCTGTAGTTGATTTTTCACAATATACTTTGTCACAATAGAATGTCTATGGTTTATAGTGTAGTGGCCTATCTAACCTTTGCAATCAAAGCCACGAAACCCAAAGCGCCGCCAGCATCTGCAGCTCTCTGCTTTGCCTGCAACGCACACTGGACCTATAACAATCGCGATATATTACCTATATTACGTATGCTATTTCAGGAGCAGCAAGTACGCCGACATGATCCCATCTCAAACAATCTAGCGCGTTTTGTACTGTCGCCTCGAGAAACACAATTCTCAGACGCAATTGTAATAAGTTGATGTTGATTCACTGGAAAATCTGCCTGCCACATTTGCACTTGTGCACCTGTCGTCTGCCGAATTCTGATGATACGTTGAAGCTTTTCCGACGGCTAGAAAAAGGCACAGTTCATTTGCCGACTTCTGCATCGGTTGCTGCCTTCTGATCACCTGTCGATTCGATCCATGTCCATGTCGAGGCCGAAGGTATCTTATGAACAATAATGTCGCTTTTGAATATATAATATACATGTGAATTGCACGAGAAAACCATCCCTACAGAGACGTAAAAGCAAACTTCGCGATGAACCATTTCATGATTTCTGTCAACCACCAACTCCGTCTATGCCGACAGCTGCCATGCAAGTCTAATCATACCGTCGTAATGTGACTTCTCATTTGACCCGTCTTCTTGCTCTGCCAGCCTTTTTCTCATTATCCTTGTCCTTTTGCTGCGCCTTTCCCTTTTTCACCGCGGCCATGAGGCTCTCAATCTCCTTGACCTGCTCCTCCTCCTTTTTCTTTTCCGCATTCTTGACCTCGCTAGCCTTTTCCTGCGCGCGCTGCTTGGCATGTCTCTTCTCCGTCTCCTCAACAAGCGCATCGCTCTCCTCCCAGAGCTTCTTGGATAGTTGCTCGTCCTTGATTTCGGCCCTCGCGAAATCCACCTCGCGGCATTCCTTGATCAGTCGGCCGCCAGACTTTCTCGTCAGATCCGACTCCATGGCCGCGTAGAGAATCGACTGCGCACCGCCATTTGCAGACTTTAGCAAAAGCCAAGGGAAAAAGTAGCCCAGGACGTAAAAGACCAGCCCGGTGAGGGAACCTCGTGTCAGCCATCGCAATGTCCCCGGTGTTCGACACAGGCCGGGGTCGGCAAAGACGACGCGCGCCGTCATGGGCATCTCGTCGGGCCGCTTGTACGCGTCGAGGTGCTTCTGGTACGCCAAGCCAAAGACGTTGAGCGCCAGCTTGCTGCGGCCGTACGCCCTCGACGGGGTCCAGTTCTCGGGCATCATCGCCTCGTGCAGCGACGGGGCGCCAATGTATGACGAGCAGGTGGCCATGATGACGCGGACCTCGCGGTCAAACGGCTGGGCGCGGATCGCGGGGCTCAGGATGCCCAGCAGGTGAAAGTTGGCCAGGTAGTTGACCATCCACATCTCCTCGATGCCGTCGCCGCCGCCGTTGCCGCCGCCGCCGTCCACCTCGATGCTGCCGCCGCCGCCGTCCACCTCGCGCCGACGGCCGCCGGGCGGCGTCATGGTGGACGCGCAGAGGATGACCATGTCTAGGCGTCGTGGAGGCGCGTTGTCGATCCAGGCCGTCGCAAACTTGCGGACGCTTTGGAGGCTCGCGAGGTCGACGTGCTCGGCGTAGACGAGCTGGTTGTCCGCGCGGTCGCGCAGCTCCTGCACGTAGTCGGCAAGAAAGGGATCCGACACGGGCGCGTGCGTGAGGAGCACCAGCTGCGCACCGCGCCGCGCGAGCTCAAAGGCAACCTCGGCGCCGACGCCCGACGTCGCGCCCGTCATCATGACCACCTTGCCGTGCATCGGCTTGTTCGTCTCGTAGGTGGTGCCCGCCGTGTAGCGCTTGATCAGGTAGAGCAGGGTCAGCGTCGCGATGGCGACGGCAATGGGCACGGCCCGGTCGCGGAGCCACTGGGGCGGGCCGTGCTCAAAGAGGTAGAATATCGTCGGTACAGGCATTGTCGCTGGGCGCTGTGAGGGTTGACGGGAGACAGCTCAGGGTCCAGGGAGACAGACTGGCGAGGATTTTGGTGACGTTGCGGGTGACCCACATGAGCTTGCGATTGAGTTTCATCAGAGCCGTCTGTACCCAACGTATTTACACGCGAACTGTCCAGCGATGGACTAGCTTTCGATGGAATTTCCTATTTGGTCGGCGTTCTACTTAATGAAGCTTTGCGTAGCTTATCTCAGAAGTCTTGTGCTGAGGACCGTACCACTACATCACGATAACATTGCACTACCTTCCGACGGAGCTAGTTATTCTGACATGAATTTGGTCGGATTACGCTGCTTTCTGTATGAAAAAGGATTGCCTATTGTATGGTAGCTGGCATGGAAAAATATAATCCTAGTTATTTCAGATTCGACAGCCATAAAAGTGTCATTCTCTGTACAAGCCCAGTACTATTCGTATCCCGCATATGACCAACTATAGCTTACTATCCTTCCACACAGGCCGTCTCTTTTCCACAAAGCTCTTGACGCCTTCCTTTTGGTTCTCGCCTGCCTCCAGCAACTTGTAGATGCCCTCATCAATCTCCTGCGTGCTCTTGACCGGGTCGACCGGATCCCATCCACCCAGCAGGCCCGCCCTGGTGACAATGACCGAGTCGGGCGAGTTTCCCGCCAGCTCACCCGCCCATTTCAGCGCCTCATCCACCACGTTGCCTCCTTCAGGCACAATGTGATTGACCACGCCCCACGAGCGCATCTCCTCCGCCGTGTACGTGCGTCCGAGAAGCGCCATCTCCGACGCGCGCTGCCGGCCGACGATGCGCGTCAGCCGCGGCAGGGCACCAGCCACGGCCACAACACCAATCTTGACCTCGGGCAGGCCGAAGCGCGCCGTGGCCGCGGCCACAATCATGTCGGCCGCCAGCACCATCTCCATGCCGCCGCCGAGACACAGGCCGTTGACTGCGGCGATGACGGGCTTCTTGCCGCGGCGGTTGCTCAGGCCGCCGAAGCCGCTCGTCGCCCACGAGGGGTCGCGCTCACCTGCGGCGCCAATAGCCTGGCCCGCGGCCGCCTTGTTGTTCCACTCTTTGAGGTCGGCGCCCGCGCAAAAGGCCTTGCCGGCGCCGGTGAGGACGGCGCACCGCAGCGACGGCTCTGCGTCGTACCACGCCCACAGTGCGGCGAGCTGCGGGTGCAGGGGCCGCGGGATGGCGTTGAAGGCCTTGGGGCGATTGAGGGTGACGAGGAGGACGTGGGGTTGAGGGAGGCTTATGTCCGTGTCCTGCACGGCGGGCGGCTTTCTTGTGAACGTCATGATCGGAGGACTGAAAAGAGAATTGAATTCGAAGGATATGAGCTGGGTTTGCAAAATTGATAATGGGCCTGAGGAATTTTATACATCAACGGGCGTTCGTCGATCGTTGGACCGGTCTTTTCGGTAACCGGTGATAGCTCCGTTGTGGTCGCATATTAACTAGCTCCAGTCCGCCAAGAGTGGGAAGCTAGATCGATAATACAAGGAAGAAACAGGCTCAGAACCCTCTGATCTAGCTTAGCTTGCATATAAATGCTCTCATATCATATCGTATTGTTACATTTCACTGTCATACCCGTAATATGTGTCTTTCTTATTATCAGCGGACCGGAGTTCACGTATGCCTGTACGTGGGGGCTACCTCGGCACGCGACAGGAAGCTATATGATAGGCCGGCAACAGGCTAAGAGCCAATGCAAGCCTCGCTGTCGTTGCAAAAGTATGCTGAAAATTCGAAGTTTATATACGACAGAAGCGTGCGAGCCAGAAAAGCTGTTGTTGCAGGCCGGACGCTTCGACGTATAGTTTACCAAAGTTCACGTGGGGATTGACCTATAGCTGCCACAGTATCAATGCTTCATCTATATGAGGGAGACACTCAAGATCCGGTCAATACTCAGTATGGGGGGAGCGAACCTCAAAGTCATTTTGAGCTCAAGCCTCGCAAGCAGCGATACGCCGTTCACTGGCTTTCACCGATGAGAGCGCCTCGACGATTAAACCATTCGAAAGTGATTCGGCAAGAAGATATTGTGACCGCAGCCCAACGGAAGGGCTCCAACCTTGGAGAAGTTCGGATGCAAGAGAGGTGATGGAAAAAAAAAATATGAGAAGCCAAACACCGTAGTTGCATGAAAAAGCAACGTGTCACTGCTCGATAGCCCGCAAGTATGCTGCTACGTCTGGCGACAGCATGCCATCGACGACGAGCCGCTCCGCCGACTCAATAATCCACGACTGACAATTCTTCTGCACGATCCTCTTTCCCACCTGCCCCTCTACGCCCACCGAATTCAGAGTCTTGCCCGGCGCCTCGACCTTGAACAGGCTCTCCTCCAGCGCGCCTACCGGCACCGTGTCAAACTTGAGCTGCCCGTGATTCAGCATCGCCTGCTCGTCGAGGTGCAGCGTTGCCGTCAGCCACTGCAGCGGGATGCGCCTGCTGGGCCGGTTGTCAGGCTCGCCGACGTCAAAGGAGCGCTTCACCTCGAGGCGGAAGCCGTTGGCGACGTCGCCGGTCGCGTGGATGACGACGCCGACGTCAGGGCGGCGGCGAGAGCGCACAAAGTAGGACCAGTGGTCTTTGAAGGGGTAGCCGTTTGCGGTGATGAGTTCGAGAAGGAGCGCGTCGGGAGGTCCGGGGGTGCAGGCGACGCAGGGCGGTGTTGGCTCGGTCCGGTGGTTGACGGTGGGCACTGTTTGGCATGGGAGAGGAGGCGGAGGAGGTGCGCTGGGAGAAGCCATGTTAGGATGGAATGGGAGAAAAAGAGATGATGCATATGAGTTCTCTGGGTGGCCTCAATTCAGACTTGACACCAGCAGCGTTTTGCGGAAAACGTGCGTTTGCAGAAGTTGACTGCAGCAAACTCGAAATTCGCTGTTGCCTGCAGGGTAATTAGATCTCACGCGTGCGGCTCTCGAGTCGCATTCTCACGGAACGTTGCAGGTATTTTGAGACTGCATCAAACCATGCGCTTTTCTTTTCTACTTACTGTTAAAATTGAACCCCAGCATTTTGCTGATGATCAATTTCCGGCTTCCTGGTTTGGTGTTGAGCGTCGCTATGGCCCAGGCAACCAAGACACTGATTTGAGGGACGCCACACATCAGGACATCGCCTCGGGAGATCCCCCACCCCTAACTAGTGGCCGCTCCTTGGGATCTAACTTACTGCTTCCCGAACTGAGATTAGCGATTCTCAACCGCTTGAGAAACAACCCGATCATATCAAACACGCACTATCATGCTTCGCAGCCCCATTCTTGTAGAAAAACAGCGTCATTGACGCATTTGTAATCGACGCATTTGTCATCTTGATCTGGTTTCCTCTCAATTTAACCTCGTTCTGGTGCAACCGGCTCAGCACCAACACTAAAAATTTTCAATTGTTGAAGCTCAATTGAGTCGATTGCAATTGTATGAATAACGCAGATCAATTTCAGCAAGTCCAAATAGGCAACTCTCTCGACCACAAGATGGTCTTCTCCCCAACTCGAAATCGGTACCAGTATTATCTGCATTACCGCACCAGCTAAATTGTGTTGGCCTATCGGAATTTCAACTATAATATCCCTTCACTCCAATTCAAGAACCCTCCTGGCGCAGCCGAGAAACATAGTGACCTGGGCCATTATTCACAATCGGTCGATCTTGGCAATGGCATTGTCAAGTGCTCTGGACAGGGAGGATGGCACCTGAGACATATAACCTACTATAGAGGCTATTCCTAATCTAGTAAAAAAGGTCCTGTAACATTCAAATTTAGCCTTGTAAGTTTCAGCCCTCGCAAAATGGGGACTGACTTCAGCCACGCAGCCTCGAAGTTGGGGATGAGCCGACCAGGGGGCAAGAAAACTGGCCCATCCTCACAATACACCACACCGGCACCGAGAGGGACAGAAGAATGTCAAAATGATAGAAAATGACCAAAATTTAAATTTAAACTAGATAATATTATTTAGCCATAGAATTACTATAATTCGTCTTTTATTCGTTAAGAATTAATTTCTAGATTTAATAGATAATAAATATAAAGGTAGTCTTACTCTGAGCATTCTCATTATGGGCCACCTTTTTTGTCCCCCCGCTGCCAACTTGACAAAAGCCCCCCACAAGGTCTCATGACTTCCTAATTAGCTCCTAAGTGGGTGGCCGACGTTAAATACTTCTTATACAGTCAAAGTGGTGGACAAAAACCATGGCGGGTATACACTGCTTTCTGCCCGTAATTAGCGGTGGTTGTAGGTAGACTAGCGCCATCTTTTTTGTCCACCGAGTGACAGTCTACCCGACATCCTAGAAAGAGGCGTTCTTGGCATCTAGCTATCCCTTTTTTGATATATTTTGAGACTGGACGGGCGCCAGAATGCCGCAGCGGGAAGCCAAGGAGAAAAACCCCCCAAGTAAAAATAAAATCAAGAAATACAAAACAAATAAATAAATAGAAATGAATAGGTGAAACTGAGGAGCCGGAACCACTCGACGGAATCGGGGCGTCTCTCAGTCCGACGGGTCCGTGCTAAAGGTGAGAGTGTAAGCCGAGCAGCCGAGCCATGATGCGCTAAGCCTTACCCACGTGATCATTGGTCCCCTTGCCTCAGTACCAACGAGGGCAAAGAGGGATGATATTCAACATTCTAACAACCATTCACTAACAAATTCCAATCAAGAAACACTTGAAACCAGCCATGTTGAGAACCGCAGCTACCAACCTCTTGGGAATCCAGCATCCCGTCATACTAGCTGGCATGGATGCAGTCGCATCGCCAAAGCTAGCCGCGGCGGTAACAAACGCTGGAGGCCTTGGTGTCTTTGGCGGGGTAAACTACACGCCAGAGGCTATGCGCGAGGCCTTGACGGAACTCAAAAGCAACCTGCACGATAAAAGCGCCCCATTCGGAGTAGATCTGCTCATACCTAAGATCGGGGGTAGCGCCCGGAAAACAAAGTATATCGGACCACATCACATCCTGATAGAATCTATAATACTAATATGATGCATAGCCACGACTACTCACATGGCAATCTCGACGAGCTAATCACTATCATTATCGAGAGTGGCGCAAAACTCTTCGTCAGTGCCGTCGGCTTGCCACCCAAGCGAATCGTGGATCGTCTACATGACGCAGGAATCCTCTACATGAACATGATAGGCCATCCGCGCCACGCGCAAAAGGCCATTGACAACGGGGCCGATCTCCTCTGTGCTCAGGGCGGCGAGGGGGGCGGCCATACAGGGGATATCGCCACTGTGATTCTGATCCCCGCGGTGGCCAAGTTGATTAACGGACAGAAGAGTGCTTTCACCGGCCGCGAGGTTGTCCTGGTTGCAGCTGGAGGGCTATTCAATGGGCAATCGCTGGCAGCAGTGTTGATGTTGGGCGCGTCAGCCGCTTGGGTCGGGACCCGGTTTATACTGGCTGCCGAGTCTGGTGCGTCCAAGCACCATCAAGAGACTCTCAAGAAGTCGACTTTTGGAGATGTTATTCGTACCACGGCGTACACAGGGCGGCCCTGTAACGTCCACGCAAGTAATTATATCAAGCGATGGGAGGAGGAGCGGAGACAGGAGATGCTCGACCTTCAAGCTAAGGGTATCATTGCGGTTCAACATGACCTGGACACGAAGCCAGATGATGATGAAGTAACGGATAATGCGCACTTTATGGCAATGGGCCGGGTCGCCGGGCTAGTAGACGAGGTGCTACCGGCGAGGCGCATTGTCGAGGATATGGTGGCTGAGGCATGTACGGTGCTCTCAAGTGGTCAGAGATTGATGGAGAAACTGTAATAAGCCGCCATGTGGGTTTCCAAGTAGCAATGCCGCGATGAGACAGCAAATCGCATTATTCAACTGGGTCGATTGGAAGGAACGCCAATACTATAGTATGTTGCAAATGCCGCGTCGGCAGTGTGAATGCTTTGATCCGCTTCTGCTAGAAACTTGCTTAGCCCTTTCAAGGCCACTACTCTGATTCATAGCGGCGGTCGAAGAGTTTTCATCCGTCAGTAAAGTCAAAGGCGAGGCTCCTGAACCAAGCATAGCATGAATGAACAAGTCGTATTCATGAGACATTCGCGATATATGTTGCCAAACTGCCCACTCGTCCAGCGGCAACGATGGGTACGCTGAGAACTCGACAAGTACGCGAACTACATACTAAAGGCCTTTAATTAAAGTAAATTAATAAATAAATATTTTTATGT